>JADEYK010001252.1:0-92286 GCA_015710095.1 Argyrosomus japonicus | reverse complement strand
ATACAATACAATTTTACATTTTTACATTGCACTTCACACATTTACAGCTGCTTTGATATCCACTTAAAATATCTACCCTACAATATGAATAAGACAAAATACACAAGTAAATAAGTAAAAAACGCGAAAAGAAGAAAAAAATCAATGAATAAACAAAATAAATAAAAAGTAATAATAAATAAGACAATAGTACACCCTTCTTATTGCATTAACAGACTCATTACAGGGCTCCATCTGGTCTTTGTAGTCTTATTGCATATGTAATTTGTTCCATCTCATACAGTTCCCATACTTTTTTAAGCCATATATTATACGTTGGTGGTTCCGGTTTCAACCATCTTATTGTGATACACTTAATAGCAGCCCCCAAGAGTATTTGTAACAGATAGATTTTGGCCCTTCCCTCAAAACCTTCTGGGATTGAACCAAGGAGGACTACCCTCGGATCATTAGGGATATTTTGGTGAAACACTTCTCTCAGGGCGTCCAACACTTCCTTCCAAAAAGTACTCAACTTCGGACAAGACCAGAAAAATATGAGTGTGGTTTCCACTTTGTGGCCCACAATTTCTCCAACATTTGTCTGAGGTGGTCAGGACCCACTTTGCTGTTATTTGTGGTGTCCGGAAATATCTCATTATAACTTTCCATCTAAACTCCCTCCAGATATTTGCGTTAGTCATCTGATGTGCCTCTCTGCAAATCTCTGTCCAGGTATCTAACGAGATATCTGCATTCATTTCAACCTCCCATTTCTCCTTTGTTTGTATAGTGTTGTTCGGGTTCATTAACAAAAAAGTTGAATATAACTTAGAGATCACTTTTCCAACCTCATTTCCAGCTTGTAATTTTATAAAAACGTCTTCGATTGGACTCGGATTTTTCACTTTTCCCCATTCCTTATGTGTTGTAAGAAAATGCCTCAATTGTAAATATCTAAAAAAGTCAGTCCTTGGAAGGGTAAACTCCTGTCTTAATTGTTCGAACGACTTAAGCTCCCATTATGAATGAATTGATACACATAACACAGTCCATATTCAGACCACTTTTTGAAGCCTGCATCCATATGTGCTGGTACAAAACCTTTCAGGTAACTTATACCGCCCACTGCTGAGATTTGCTTTGGCAGGTTAAAGGCAGTCTGTATAGCTTTCCAAATTTTTAGGGTTGCTCTAGTCCACTCCCCCATCTGGGTATTTTTAAGACTAACATCTAGAAAGGGCAGTACTTTGAGGGGTATTGGGCTGAGACCCTTTTCAATATCAAGCCATCGTGTATATGACAAATCCTTAATCCAAGAAATTAGGGGTCGCAGTTGTGCGGCCCAGAAGTAATATCTAAAGTTTGGAAGTCCCACACCCCCATTTGGTTTAGCTAACTGCAGTGTTTTTAATCTTACTCTTGGTTGTTTTCCTTGCCAAATAAATCTTGAAACCAATTTGTTTAATTTATCAAATGTTAATTTAGGAATTTCTATGGGCAGCATCTGGAATAGATACAACAACCTGGGCAAAACGTTCATCCGTATACTCTCTACTCGACCTATTAGGGATAGAGGAACTGTCGACCATCTCTCTAGATCCTCACTGATGTGTTTTAATATTTTCTTATAATTGGCTTCATAAAGTTTTTCCGTAGATGGGGGGATAAAAATACCCAAGTATTTGAAACCATCCCTAGTCCATTTAAACCCACTATTAAGTTTAACCGATATTGGAATTTGGCCATTAACATCCATAGCTTCAGTCTTATCCATATTAACCTTGTATCCCGAATAATATCCATATTGGAAAAGAAGATCTTTTAAACGCTGTATTGTTGTTGCAGGTTCCGTTAAGAACATCATTACATCATCGGCGTACAATGATAATTTATGCTCTTCACCATTGATAGAGATGCCTTTTATATTACAATCATCTCGGATGAGCTGAGCTAGGGGTTCAATACTGATGGCAAATAACAAGGGTGAAAGGGGACATCCTTGTCTACAACCCCGCTCTAATGCAAAACTTGCTGATATATGACCGTTCACTTTGACTGAAGCCAGTGGACGTGAATAGAGTATTTGTATCCATTTTATGAAGTCTGAACCAAATCTGAACCGTTTAAGGGTTTGGAGTAGGTACTGCCAAGACACTCGATCGAATGCTTTATAAGTGTCCAGTGATAATAGTAACGCCTCTCCTCCTTTGGATTTTGAATAGCTCATTATATTCAATAATCTGCGAAGATTATCACCATAATATCTCCCTGTGATAAAACCTGTTTGGTCTGGATTTATAATTTGTGCAATGATCTTATTCAATCTCTTTGCCAAGATGGCTGTTAAAATACGTATATCGCCATTCAATAGAGCGATAGGCCTGTATGACTGGCACTCAGTAGGGTCTTTACCTTCTCTGTGTATTACTACTACAGTTGCTTCTCCCCAAGACGGTGCCAGTGTGCCAGATTGTAGGGCATGGTGATATGCTTTTAGTAGAAGGGGGGACAATATTTCTTTAAAGCTTTTATAGAATTCATTAATGTAGCCATCGGGTCCCGGACTTTTATTATTTTTCAGAGATGTGATTGTCTCTTTAATCTCCCATTCCTCAATGGGTTCATCTAAGTCTTTTGTCATTGTCTCGGATAATTCAGTTAATTTTATGTTTTCCAAAAAGGATGTTATGGTGTTAACATCAGAGCAGGTGTCAGTATTTTCATACAGTGATTTATAGAATCCAGCAAAACATTCAGCTATTTCATGCGGTTTTGTAATAGGGTTAGGTGAGTTATTACTTTTTAGCTTTTGTACTATGTTTGACGACCGCTGCTTTCTCAATCTGAATGCTAATAGTCGGCTAGCTCTATTACCATGCTCATAATACTTCTGATTGGTAAACCTTAGATTGCCTTCAATTTTCTCAGTGACCAGACTATCATATTCCCTTCATGCATCTCTGAGATTTGTTAAGAGAGTGGGATTTGAGCTTTGCTTATGTTGTTGTTCCAATTTTATAATCGTTTGTTCTAGTTCCTGTTGTCTAGCATCCCTCTTTTTCTTTCTGGCACTTGCGAAAGAGATAATACGACCCCGAAGGTATGCTTTTGCACAGTCCCATAATATAAGTGGTGATATTTCTGGGGAGGTGTTGGTGTCCAAATAAAATTTAAGTTCTGTTGTGATAAGGTTGATGAACTCTTTATCATTAAGGAAAGATGCATTTAACCTCCATTGTTTAGGTGTTGACTTATGCCCTATGTTCCATGAGAGTTCAATAGGGGAATGGTCAGAAATTGTCATTGGTAAAATCTTCAAGTCAGCTATTCTGTATAGTTCAGCCTTGGGGGTGAAAAAATAATCGATCCTAGAATACGATGCATGCCTATGCGAATAAAATGTAAAGTCTCTACAGTTGGGGTATTTGCTTCTCCACGCATCGACGAGTCCCAGTTCTGTAGATTGAACTGGGACTGTGGCTCGGAGGTAGAGCGGGTCGTCCACTAATCAGAAGATCGGCGGTTCGATCCCCGGTTCGATCCCCTCCAGTCTGCATGTCGAAGTGTCCTTGGGCAAGATACTGAACCCCAAATTGCTCCCGAAGGCTGTGCCATCGGTGTGTGAATGTGTATGAATGGGTAGCTCCTCAAACTGATGAGCAGTTGGCACCTTGCATGGCCAGCCAGTGCCTTCAGTGTATGAATGTGTGTGAATGGGTGAATGAGATATGTCCTGTAAAGCGCCTTGAGTGGTCGGAAGACTAGAAAGGTGCTATATAAGTACAGTCCATTTACCATTTACTCATTCGAGAGGGCGGAGTAGTGGAGACTGGCTGTTTATCCATAAATTGTGACATAACACAATTGAAATCCCCACCCATTAGCAAGATCCCAGAGCTATGCTGTGTTATCATGTCGAAAACCTTTCTAATGAAATCTGGGTTGTCCTCATTTGGAGCGTATACATTCATAAAAGACACATCTATACCATCAATAGAACCATTTAACAAAATAAATCTCCCCTCTGTATCCTTATGGATTGTGACCAAACTGAAATTGACTTGTTTATGGATCAAAATGGATACACCTTTCTTTCTCCCCGACGGATGAGAAGAGAAGTACACTTTATCAGCCCATGATTTCTTTAATTTTTCATGCTCCACGTCCGATAAATGAGTTTCTTGTAGAAATGCTATCTGACACTGAGATTGCTTCAGCTGACGTAGGATCTTTTTCCTTTTAATAGGGCTGTTAAGTCCTTTAACATTATAACTTATTATCTTTAGTAACCCCATACAAAATATATAAACTAAGGGGAGTCAATGCAATTGAGATATATCCGTTACTTAAATGCATGAGGAGGTATGGAGATAAGGTAGGTCTGCGCGGTTGTGATAGGGGTGAGGGAGGAGGCAGAGGAAGGAATAAAAAATGAAAACAAAAAAAAAACAAAAACAAAAACAAAAGAAACCATAAAGAATAACTACGTAACCAGCAGCTGTGTGACAAAGCTATAATATCAATGCTAGGCATTAGGATATTGGTGAGTCTGTATTCAGGAACAAACTGCCTCTCTCATGGCTTTTCTTAACGTACAGAGATCCCAAGGGGAACACTGGGATCAAAACAAACAGAGCAACGGGGAACACTCTTAGACTCAAGAACATGAGTGTCGGGTTAGTTCTTTGGGACCTAGTCCCAAGCTGCACAAGACGAACAAGCAGCTACGTGAGCTGTTCTCTATGGTACAGTAGATACCTTTTAGGCTATAGTATGTACTAGTAATTGCCTGTGCTTACAGATCCAGATATGGACAGGGGTTGACAGATGTTCACTACACAGGCTCCTACAGAACCACAATGTAAGATAAAAAACAAGTTATAACAACGGCACCACAATTATACAGATCCCAAACTGTTTCCTACATATTATAGGGTACAGGCATGTTGTGAGTATCTAAACTTAAAGGCACACAGGATATGAGATCAGAATTTAACTGAGGACACTGTGGGCCTACAAAAACAAGTAAAGTAAAGATGTTAAATAAATCAGGTCATCTTGATTTGGAGCAAAATAATGAGATTACTATAAATGAAATGTACTTATTCGACACTTTGATCAAACGTGTGCAAATGCAACGGCGACGCACACACTAACGTGTGCACATACACACACTGTAGTTACGTTCTCAATGTGCCGCTACCTTTCCTACGAGGCAGAATAAGCATAACTGTATATGACTACAAAACGGAGAGTCAGTATTTCAGAAATGGAGTAGATCTTACTCGATATAAAGACTCAGATACTTATCAACGATGTTCTTTTCCCACCAGGTTAGAGATGCGCTTATCCGGTCTCAGTCTCTGTCCCTGGGATTATTCTCCTTTTCACGTAGTCCATCGCGTCGGCCGCGTCCCGAAATTCCTTCTCCTCTCCGTTGTGTGTAACTCGGAATCTGGCTGGAAATAGCAGACCGTACCGGACTCCCTGACGTCCTCGGAGTAGTTTTCGGACATCGGTAAAGGCTGCTCTTGCTCTGGCTACACTCGCTGTGTAATCTGGGTAGATGGCCACCGGATTTCCGTTGTAACTCAATGGGGCCTGATCTCAAGCTCTTCTTAAAATCTCCATACAGTCTCCGTCATAGTGCAATTTTGCAATAATGGCACGAGGTTTGTCTCCTGGCTTCCTAGACCCAAGACTGCGATGAGAGCGATCAATTTTTATATCTTTGTCCATCCGCAGTGTCTCCTTCAGTAGTTTAGAAACTGCTGTGGTCGAGCTTGAGCCTGGTTGTTCAGGGACTCCCACAATCCGGATATTCCCTCGTCTCATCCGCCCCTCTAGATCTTCACATTTTCCTTTCAGGTCTTCCACTTCACTCTTAAGAGTGCTCACCGTGGTTTGAAGGGACACAACTTCATCCGACCATGTTGACAGCCCCCCCTCAATGTCTCTGATGTTTCCTCTCATTTGCTCGATTTCGGACCGGATGGCAGTGGCGTTGTTCACAATTTCAGATTTTACCGCTTGTAGTTGACATTTTAGTGCGTCAAAATCTTCAGCTAACGCGTTTTTCAGTTCCTGCCTTATCAGTATGGATATATCCGATCTCAGAGAAGAGAGGATGTCCAACTTTACCACGTCCAGATCCATGCTTGTAGCTTCTGGTTTTGTTTGCGGGGCAGGTCGTTTGGGGTTACCTTGAGCACCTGGAGTCGAGGCCTCGGGCCTTGTACTGGAGGAAGTGGCGAACTTGTATTTTCGGAGATTTGCCGCCATGTACAGCAGCGAAAGCGACTGATATCAAACGTTGATGATCAGTGACAACCGGGGTGTATGATTTAAGTAGTATTTCGTAGTTTGGATGCCGTTGAAATATTAAATTATTAGTGGCCCTGCAGGAGCGCTCACAAACACGTCTTACTCCATGTCTTGCTCAACAGCGCCCCCCGTGAATTCCTAACTTTGATGTTGTGACTTTGATGTTGTGACTTTGATGTCGTGACTTTGAAGTCTTACCATGTGACTTTGAAGTTGTGACTTTGAAGTCGTGACTTTGAAGTCTTACTGTGTGACTGTAAATTTGTGACTGTGAATTTGTGACTTTGAATTCCTGACTTTGAAGTCGTGACTTTGAAGTCTTACTGTGTGACTGTGAAGCCGTGACTTTGAAGTCGTGACTTTGAAGTCTTACTGTGTGATTGTGAATTCCTAACTTTGATGCTGTGACTTTGATGTCGTGACTTTGATTTCGTGACTTTGAAGTCTTACCATGTGACTTTGAAGTTGTGACTTTGAAGTCGTGACTTTGAAGTCTTACCATGTGACTTTGAAGTTGTGACTTTGAAGTCGTGACTTTGAAGTCTTGCTGTGTGACTTTGATCTCGTGACTTTGAAGTCTTACTGTGTGACTGTAAATTTGTGACTGTGAATTTGTGACTTTGAATTCCTGACTTTGAAGTCGTGACTTTGAAGTTGTGACTTTGAAGTCGTGACTTTGAAGTTTTACTGTGTCAGTGAAGTCGTGACTTTGAAGTCTTACTGTGTGATTGTGAATTCCTAACTTTGATGCTCTGACTTTGATGTTGTGACTTTGATGTTGTGACTTTGATGTCGTGACTTTGATGTCGTGACTTTGAAGTCTTACTGTGTGACTGTGAAGTCGTGACTTTGAAGTCTTACTGTGTGATTGTGAATGCCTAACTTTGATGTTGTGACTTTGATGTTGTGACTTTGAAGTCTTACCATGTTACTTTGAAGTCGTGACTTTGAAGTCGTGACTTTGAAGTCTTACCATGTGACTTTGAAGTCGTGACTTTGAAGTTGTGACTTTGAAGTCGTGACTTTGAAGTTTTACTGTGTCTGTGAAGTCGTCACTTTGAAGTTGTGACTTTGAAGTCGTGACTTTGAAGTTTTACTGTGTCTGTGAAGTCGTGACTTTGAAGTCTTACTGTGTGATTGTGAATTCCTAACTTTGATGTCGTGACTTTGATGTTGTGACTTTGATGTCGTGACTTTGAAGTCTTACCATGTGACTTTGAAGTCGTGACTTTGAAGTTGTGACTTTGAAGTCGTGACTTTGAAGTCTTACCATGTGACTTTGAAGTCGTGACTTTGAAGTCGTGACTTTGAAGTCTTACTGTGTGACTGTGAAGTCGTGACTTTGAAGTCTTATTGTGTGATTGTGAATTCCTAACTTTGATGCTGTGACTTTGATGTTGTCACTTTGATGTTGTGACTTTGATGTCGTGACTTTGAAGTCGTGACTTTGAAGTCGTGACTTTGAAGTCTTACTGTGTGACTGTGAAGCTGTGACTTTGAAGTTGTGAGTTTGAGGTCTTACTGTGTGACTGTAAATTTGTGACTGTGAATTTGTGACTTTGAATTCCTGACTTTGAAGTCTTACTGTGTGACTGTGAAGCCGTGACTTTGAAGTCTTACTGTGTGACTGAAGCCGTGACTTTGAAGTCTTACCATGTGACTTTGAAGTCGTGACTTTGAAGTTCTGACTTTGAAGTCGTGACTTTGAAGTCTTACTGTGTGACTGTGAAGTCGTGACTTTGAAGTCTTACTGTGTGATTGTGAATTCCTAACTTTGATACTGTGACTTTGATGTCATGACTTTGATGTTGTGACTTTGATGTCGTGACTTTGAAGTCTTACTGTGTGACTGTGAAGCCGTGACTTTGAAGTTGTGACTTTGAAGTTTTACTGTGTCTGTGAAGTCGTGACTTTGAAGTCTTACTGTGTGTCTGTGAAGTCGTGACTTTGAAGTCTTACTGTTTGATTGTGAATTCCTAACTTTGATGCTGTGACTTTGATGTTGTGGCTTTGAAGTCGTGACCTTGAAGTTTTACTGTGTCTGTGAAGTCGTGACTTTGAAGTCTCACTGTGTGATTGTGAATTCCTAACTTTGATGTCGTGACTTTGATGTTGTGACTTTGATGTCGTGACTTTGAAGTCTTACCATGTGACTTTGAAGTCGTGACTTTGAAGGTGTGACTTTGAAGTCGTGACTTTGAAGTCTTACCATGTGACTTTGAAGTCGTGACTTTGAAGTTGTGACTTTGAAGTCGTGACTTTGAAGTCTTACTTTGTGACTGTGAAGTCGTGACTTTGAAGTCTTACTGTGTGATTGTGAATTCCTAACTTTGATACTGTGACTTTGATGTCATGACTTTGATGTTGTGACTTTCATGTCGTGACTTTGAAGTCTTACTGTGTGACTGTGAAGCCGTGACTTTGAAGTTGTGACTTTGAAGTTTTACTGTGTCTGTGAAGTCGTGACTTTGAAGTCTTACTGTGTGACTGTAAATTTGTGACTGTGAATTTGTGACTTTGAATTCCTGACTTTGAAGTCGTGACTTTGAAGTCTTACTGTGTGATTGTGAATTCCTAACTTTGATGCTCTGACTTTGATGTTGTGACTTTGATGTCGTGACTTTGAAGTCTTACCATGTGACTTTGAAGTTGTGACTTTGAAGTTGTGACTTTGAAGTCGTGACTTTGAAGTCTTACCATGTGACTTTGAAGTTGTGACTTTGAAGTTGTTGTCTCACAATCTTCAACTTTGTCCTTGTTCAGCAGACTGGATAACACTTCGTTTAATTTCAGGTCCAAATCAAGTCAAAAAGTGTTACTCTACTTCTGTAGGCAATAACACACAGGATTCATCAGGATTGGCAGCAGATAGAGCTTTTATTATCTTGACAGACAACACAAAGCCCGAGTCATGATGGTAATGACTGAACTCGCTGACTCTGTGGTCTTTCTTATATACTCTTCACATGTCCAGCCTATTTTGTTCGTCACGCCTAATATCACAATCTTACTATGACACAATGGTGTAGTCGTCTTATCTTGCACCTGGACCCTTGGGCTGCGCCAGGCTTTGAGGCTATCTACTCAAACGGTGTCTACCCCATGCCCACTGACCTTGGTCTACTGATGCCCAGATATTATCTTTGGTTTTATTCCTTATAGGATGACACCCTTAGATTCTGTTTTGTGAAAAACCGTCTTACACCACTATGTCACAGATCTCTTCAACTGCATTTTTAAAAAAGTTTTATAAGTTCCACATCATTATAGGTTTCACATAGTTATATGGTGCATAGGTTTCACACAGTTATATGGTGCATCAAATCAAACTAAATAATCAAGTGCTCATTATTTCATTAATCTTGTGGGCTCACACATCCAATATTAAAACACAAGTGATCTCTATCTGACTTACTGCTTTTGTGAGGTTACATAAGGTCAAGTGCTCTCTATCTAACATACTGCTTCTGTGGGGTTATATGAGTTCACACGTGCATCCCAGTTTTCAAACAGTGTCCTTGAAAGTTTAAGATATCTCCGCTACCAGTGTGTGCGCTACATCCCCCTAACTGCTTACTGAGCATGCTGGATGTTCCATCCTACATGTCGGCTATATTCTTTACCCATGGTGCTACGACCCCTGAATGTTCATTCCTCTAAAACCACCAGGTGTTTCGCTGCACCCACTGTGTTTCAGTCGACATGTTGGTTGCATACTCCACTCACAACTCAAAGATAACACAGAAGAACAGTCCACATGCTGATTGTGCTCAACTCATAACTCAGTGTTGACAGAAAAGACCATTCTACATGTTGGTTGTCCTTGACCCATATCTCAGAGTGAACAGAAAAGAAAAAGAAAAAGAAAAAGAATAGTTTAAAAAACAGTTGAAACACTTTGACACTCAGTCGATTTAAACAGTACTCACTAAATTTTACACATCATATCCCCCCTTTGTGACTTGCACCGCGAGGTCACAACCCACAAAAGGTTGCTGCTGAGATTAGCTAATAACGACATGTCATTCTAAATACAACACAGAGCTTTCTCCACCAGCAGGGACATTAACCACCGCTCCACACATCCATCTTTTATCTACAAGATGCTGCGGGATGTAGTTACCAAACAATATATAATGACATAAGCAAAATATACCCATAGAGACATCAAAAATGTGAATAATGATCAAAATCAAACTCTCAGTGGTAGGTCATACAGTAATGTGACAACGTGGGTAAACTTCAAATGGTCAGTAGTATCTAATCTTCCAGTGTTGACGTTGCAGTATACAGCATATTGGTGTTTTTACTGACAATGGTAGCACCAAGTTCTTAATTAGTTGGGTTTTGTTAGTCACTTGCCCAGGTAACTGAGCAAGCTCATGATATAGGTTCTGCTCTCTCATAGTGTGGTGTTATTGTGCCAGCGTAAGGTCGTGCTACAGCCTGGAGATCTCCCACGCCTGCTGTTTGAGCCGCTCCTGTTGGAACAGCCTGTTGCGCTTGGCCCTTTGGTTCCCTCATTGCTCTGTCTCTCAGAGTGCTCAATCTGTCAGCTAAGGATAATGTGTCAAATAGTCTTGGTGCTGGTTCATGTACTGGCGAAATTGGGGCATAGTTATGTCAGCCAGCTGTGGGCCCGTGATGCTATGTGGCCCTGGGACTGGACGCCCCTGGGGTGCTGGTATTGGTTGTGGCTCGAGGGGTGGAGTCGACGGGGCCTGATGGTTGCAGCCTCGATCAGGTGGTACCGTCAGGAGCCTGCCCTAGCTGGACAACCGTACATGGTTGAGAGCGTGATTGACCACATCTGCCAGACTCCAGTTTTCAGGGTTATCTGCCATCGTAATCTGATGAGATAAGGCACAACGTGAGTTCCCCTTAAAACCCCACCCACACATTTCTTCCCAGGCCGTAGTCCCTACACAGCCCTGTTCTGCCCCCTCCTACCAATGTCCACAGTCGATCGTTATGTAGATTGTACTAAATTCTATACCTATCTGAACTTTCTCTGACCGCTGTCTTACCCCTCTTGTATAGTGCTGCATGTGTACTGAACAAAATATTGGTGTCATGAGTCTGTGTTCCCAGTGTCTTCCCTTCCCCCGTGTCTGTGTCTCCCTCTCCTCTAGGGGCGGATCCACTGTGCAAGCAGGTGTGCAAGCAACGCACCTGTTCTCCATAATCATCAACCCCAGTTAAAAGCCGGTCTCTCCAGTCACTCGTCGTCAGATCGTCCAGTTTCCCATGCGGAATCCTCCTCGCACCCCTGCTACCTGTTTGCACCAGTCGGATCCGTCCTCCTCCTTCACCGTACATCCCTGGCTTCACTTCCCTGTCCTGCCTTGTCATCTGGTCTCACCGTCCTGCCTCCCCCACATCCCTGCTCACACCGGCTACCCCGCTCCACCCGGAGCCCACCACAGCCTTCATTAAAAACCCTTAATCTGATTCCCTGTCTCCGAGTCTCGCTATTGGGTCCCCTCTCCGTTGAAATCGTGACAATTGGTTCCCCAACACAGTGTGATCACCTGCACTTGAGCTTTGGTGTATATACTGGCATGCATACTCCAATTTGTGTATTTTCTAAGTCATAAGTGTATGTTATGGATACATTTCTGGTGTGCACGATCATTCCCCTGGGCAGGTTATAAGAATGTGTTTCCAAATTTGTGCAGTGCATAGTGACCTTCTGAGTGCGATGAGTAGCTGCTATGCTTTAGTTGCAGATAAGTTTTAGAATTTTGGATTGAAATGGGTCCATATGACAAAAGGAGTTGTAAGGCCAAATTGTATTTCCCTATGTTTGTAGGCTGCTGAGGGGGTTGTTGTTGGCCCTGGTGTAATAGTCTCTGGGAGAGCGGCTGCAACTCCTGAGGGGCCTTCTCCTGGGTTGATCCCACTTTCGTTTGAACACCTTCACGTACACCCAATCGCCCGGATCGACCTGCTGCAATTGCTGTGGAGCAGGATCTTCTCTGTTCTCAGTTGCACCTTTGACCTGTTGAAACACAATCTTATGGATTTGAGACAGATGTTTCAAATAATTAGTTAACTCCTTTTCACATTGTTCCAGTGGTGGCCCCTCATATGGGCCTCTATGGTGGGGGACCGGCATTGGTCTCCCTGTCAACATTTCATACGGTGTTAGATGTGTTATTCTGTTAGCTTGTGTCCGCATGGACATGAAAGCAAGCAGTAAAACATCTACCCAGTTTAGCTTATGCTAAGCGTCAGCCCTGATCTTTGCTAGCTTAGCTTTCAGAGTGCCATTAGCTCTCTCTACAGCTCCCTGTGACTGTGGATGATACACACATGCAAACTTCTGTGTGATTCCCAACATCTTCATTGTTACCTTCATTAAAGCTGCTATGAATGCCTTACAATTGTAAATGCTGAACATGTCTGGAAACCCGAACCTTGAAAATACTTCTTTACACAAAAACTTTGCTAGCGTCTGGGCCTTTGGTTGGTACTGCTTCCACCCATCAGCTATATTTATCTACTACAACAAGAATGCACCTGTACTCTCACACGCTTTATCATGTCAATGTGATCCATTATTAGATGTCTAAATGGTCCATCTGGGGGTGGAATGTTCCGCAAAAGCCTTTCTGACATTGTACATACAATGCACTCAACACCCTATCCACAGTGGCCGCCAAAATTGGTGAACAATGATCACCTCCGAACAATGATCACCTCCGTGTGCATCATGTCTACTATCTTTCTTGTGTTCACTTAATTTACATGCTGCTGTTAAAGCTTTAATTTCTGCTAACTGTGCAGAATACGGCTGGGCGAGTTTCATCGCCTGAACTTCTGTAAAGGTGTTATCTTGTTTTAATTGCACTATAGCATAACCTGCATGATTGCCTGTTGCATCTCTAAAACAGGATTTATCTACAAACAAGGTGAGATCCGCTGCTATAGGTTGATTATACATGTCTTCACAGGGTTTGAGCAAGTTTTCTGTTGACCGGACGCAGTCATGTGGCTCACCCTCTGTAGGGATTACCATTCTCGTCGTTGGATTAATTGTGTTGCAGCGCTGAACTGTTATTTCTGGCGCTGAGAGAATTACTTCATATCCTGTCTTCCTAGCCTGAGTTAGAACGAATCCAGGACTGGTTAGCATGGCGTGTAGTTGATGTGACGTGTGTATGGTCACTGGTTGACCCATAGTTACCGCCGTTGCTTTTTGGTACGCAAACGCTGCTGCTGCTAATCCCTGGTAACAGGGTGGCAATCCTGATTCGATGTTATCCAATTTGGTGCTGTAATAGGCCAATGGCTGTTTGCCTGTTGGAGTATCTTGCATCAACACTGCACACGCGAATCCTCTTTTTTCCGCAACAAACAGATCAAACATTTTAGCGTAGTCTGGTTTTCCCAAAGCTGGAGCAGTACGCTTTGTCCTGCTGCTTTAATTAATGCACGCAATGGGGCTGCTTTAATTGCATAATCACAGATCCAAGGTCGGCTGTAACCTGCCATGCCCAAGAATGTCAACATCTGGCCGACTGTTTGCAGTTTTGGGGCCTTGGTTATGGCCTAATTTGGGAAGGAGCAATAGCTCCACTTAGTTTAGGCTTAGTTTTCCGCCTAAATATTCTACTTCAGTTTGGCAGAACTGTAATTATGATAATGCTGTCAGTATTATGACTGAGTCCTTCTCACACTGGTTTTTGGAGGGACTGCATATCAAAAGGTCGTCCACATACAGAATAACAGTGCTTTGGACTTCCACACGCTGTAGATCATCTGCTAAGACTCAGAACAGCGTTGGACTCTCCACGTATCCCTGAGGCAGTCTCGTGTACGTGTACTGCTGCCCCCTATAGGTAAAAGCAAAGAGATACTGTGAGTCTGGATGCACTGGCACACTGAAAAAGGCTGAACATAAATCAGTTACTGTGTACCACTTAGTGTCTGGTGGGATGTTTGAGAGCAGTGTGTGTGGGTCCGGGACGAGAGGTTTTTCTGCGTCAACAATGGAGTTGATTGCTCTTAAATCATGCACCAATCTGTAATCTTCTGAGTGTGGCTTCTGTATTGGAAAGATGGGAGTGTTGCATGGGCTCTTAGTTTTAATTAACACACCTGCAGCCTCTAGACCTTCAATTATAGGCCTAATACCTTCCTCAGCGTTTTGCTTGAGTGGATATTGTCTTTTGTGTGGTAAAACTATTTGTGGCCTAAGTTTTATGCGCACTGGCTCTGCTGATTTCACTATCCCTACATCTGTTTTAAGCATAGACCATATCTACTCTGGTACTTGCCCTAACAGCTTTATATGTTCATCTACTAATGGTAATTGTGTGGGTGGTCTGGGACTTAATAACACTCTCTCTGCTGTTGCCTCATTGGTTGCTAGTGATGCTATATTTAAATATTGCTTGTCTCCTGAGATAAGAATGTCTTTATTTGCTGTTGGACGCCAGCTCTGCTGTTGTGCCGCCTTCACCATTGGGCCTAGGTCATGAGATTGATAGCCATCTGCTATCAACAGAGTCACGTGTGGTTCAGAGTTCTGGACTTGAAACCATGGTTGCAGTTTGTTGTTGAGAGTCACTTGTGCTGCCACTCCTTGTGGTCCAATGTATATGGTTTCACTTTCCACATACATTTTTCCTCTGTTAGCTTCTGTTTCCCAGCATATCTCGTAGCCTTTCGTGGGACTGTGTTTCATCATACATTAGAGTGCAATGCCACGGCAATCGAGGTTCTTGAGCTTTTCCAAACAGTGACATGGCCCACTTTTTGTATGGCTCCCATGTTTTAGCCAGTTGTGATCTTGCTGGATGCTCCCGTCTTAGCCAGTATACCGCTGGACAGATGTCTTTCCTTTTCTTTAGATCAGATGCTCCTGTTTTGCTTTGTTCTTCTGGGGTTTGTGCCAGCATCATCCCGTGTGCTGTCTCTTCAGAGAAATCAACCCACAAACCATCTTGGGTGCACATGATTTTTGCTTTTAAAGGGCATAAAATGTCTCTCCCCAGTAGATTAATTGGTGTGTCTACTGAGTATAACAAAGGGGCCGAAATTAGTTTACCTGCTATTAGCATAGGCACAGGTTGTGTCAGGGGAATTATTTAGGTTTTCCCGGAGAAGCCCACAGTCTTTACAGATGAGCCTGATAGGGGGAGTCTGGAGCCTTCGCTTCCTATACAGGAGTATGTGGCTCCTGTGTCTACCATAAACTGGTACGTTTGATTTTGTATTTTTACTTCAATTTCGGGCTCATCTTTAGACTGGTGACATGTGCTCCCCTGCATTGGGCTCCTCTAGGCCCCCCTATTGCCAGTCTCTGGCTGGGCCTGTCCATGGGTTGGTTGGGCAGTCTCTGCGTTGATGCCCTGGTTGGTGACATCCCCAACACCCTCTCCTCCTGCTGTGACATCTCATCCAAATTGGGGATGGGACGGGTACGCCCATATTGTTGTAATGGACGTCCTCTGCCCCCTCCCCGGTGGAATAAACCTCCACCACTTTCCCGTTGTTCTCCATAACCAAATCGGTTTCTGTCAGATTGATTGACATGGACATGTAGTGGTAGCAATGTGGCTGCTGCCTGTTTCGGCCTTGGTGACGCTGGCTGAGGCCCTGCTTGAGCCTGAGGTGTCATGGCAGCAGCTGGTTGCGCATAGTAAGGTGCAGCGGGGTACTGTGGAGCCATGACTGCTGCTGTCTGCATTTGGACTTGCTCTGCTGTCACCACTGGGGCCTGTGTTTTGCCCTTTTCTTTCTTTTGCTTGGTATGCAGTCATTTAGCTGTAGCTGAGCTAGCTTGTTTCACATAGTCTCTTATCTCTCTCCACTGCCCGCTCTTCCTTCTCTGCTTGATTATACTTTCTTCTGCTTGAGGCTGATGCTGTTTTACTGGCGGGACTGCTGCATGCACTTTGTCCACTGGAGGAGTGTGGTCGTTGACTCTGTCTGCCTTGTATTGAGGTGTTTGTAATTCGTACGCTGTCCCTGTCATCATCTCTGGTTGAAACACTTTCCCTATCTAGCATCTCACTGTCCTCTGACTCACTATCCTCAGGTTGCTGTGTCTTTCAGGTTACCATAATCTTGCCTGTCAGCTCTTCCTCTGCACTACCTCTGACTGGACACTGGGCTGCCTGTTGCTTTACTGCATTATGTGTATAAGGAGGTGGACACATGGACAGCTCTGGTGCTGTGGGACTTGGGTGTTGTATTGGGTCTTTCCTGTTGTAATGGCATCTGTTCTACATCTAACATGTGCCTACGTCCCTCCTGTCTGAACCACCTTAACCCTTCCCTCTCACTAGTGTTACGACCCCGGCTCTTGGGAAGGAACATAGGTAACAAACCACTGCTAATACAGCCAATGTAACTTTTATTAAAGACAAAAGTCAAAAACCAAGGATAATAAGAAGACAAAATTATGAGGCTGGTGGCATGGCAGCAGGCCCAAGCTGCAGTGTGGGAGAGAGAGGGGGGGGGGGTGGAGCTACCCAGAGCTCTTAAAGGCCTCCAAACAGGTGCCAGGGATCAAGAGGGAGATGAGGACGAGGAGCCTCTGATCACCTGAAAACCTTAGATGAGAGAAAACTTAGAAAGATTAGGGAAAACAGATTAGGGCAAACTTAGAAACTGGCCTTGGACATAACACCCCCTCCCATAAGCAGGTCGCTCTATGGACGACCTCACCGTTAGGTTAGCTCATAACCTGAAATAAACACTTACGACCTTGAAAGGGCATCGGCAAGAACATTATCCTTCCCACGTACATGCTGGATGTCCAGATTAAACCCCTGCAAGACCAAACTCCATCGCATTAGGCGACGGTTGGAGTTTTTCATCCTGTTGAGGAAAACCAAAGGGTTGTGATCGGTGTAGACCACCAGGGTCTGGCTGGAGGACACATAAACACCAAAATGATCCAGGGCTAGGATAAGGGCCAATGCCTCTTTCTCTATAGTAGAGTAGTGTTTTTGATGCAAGTTAAATTTTCTTGAGAAGTAACAGACTGGATGCTCTACTCCCAAAGAATCCTCTTGGAGGAGCACAGCTCCAACACCAGCATCACTTGCATCAACTGCTAGTTTGAAAGGCCTGCTAAAATCAGGTGCAACCAGAACAGGACTACTAGCCAACAGCGCTTTCAGGCTCTCAAATGCAAACTGACACATCTCAGTCCAAACAAATGGAACCTTAGGGCTAAGCAAGTTGTTGCCAAGGAAACGTTTCAAGTCACGCCTCGAGCCAGGCACACCGAAGTCCACAATGGCCTCTACTTTAGCCTCAATAGGACAAACCTTTCCACAACCAACCACTTTTCCCAAATAAGTTATTGTGGCCTGTCCAAATTCACACTTTGCTAAATTCAAGGTCAAATTAGCAACAGCAAGCCTGTGGAACACCTCTTCCAGCTGACCTACATGCTGGGACCAGGATGAACTGTAAATCACCACGTCATCAAGATAGGCTTCACAACCTGCAACTCCCTTCAATACCTTATTCACCAGACGCTGAAACGTAGCAGGCGCATTCCGCATTCCAAAAGCCATGACAGCGTACTGACAGAAATCGTCTGGTGTTACAAAAGCAGAGATTTCACAGGCTCGCTCAGTAAGAGGGACTTGCCAGTAACCTTTCAGAAGGTCTAACTTGGTAACAAAACCTGCAGATCCCACCCTGTCAATGCAATCATCCAGTCTGGGAAGAGGGTAACAATCAGGTTTGGTTACAGAGTTAACCTTGCGAAAGTCAGTACAAAAACGGGGTGTATGATCCGACTTCTCAACAAGCAGACACGGGGAACTCCATGAGCTAGAACTGGGTTCAGCGATACCATGCTGCAGCATATAATCTACTTCTTTACGTAAAAGCTGTCGCTTAACAGGATTTACTCTGTAGGGATGCTGCTTAATAGGAGCAGCATCACCTACATCAATGTCGTGCTGAAGAATGTTCGTACACGTTGGCACATCAGAGAACAGGGCAAGATGTTTACAAATCAACTCAGTGATGTCAGAACGTTTGGGAGAATCCAGATAAGAAAGATGGTCATCCAAGTTAGTCAGAACTTTAGAATTTGGCAACCTACCCTGAGAGAATTCTAGACCACCCGCATCATTAGGACCCTCTGGAACAACATCACTGTCCTTTGCAACGGCAACATCAGTGTCCCCACCCACATGAGTTAAAGTGTTTAACACAGCAACAGTTTTTACATCTGCAAGCATGGGCTGGTTCCTCTCACAGTAAGGCTTCAACAGGTTCACATGGCATAAGCGTGTCTTTCGCTTACGATCGGGAGTCTTAACCAAGTAATCACACGCACCAACCTGGCGGTCAATCACATATGGTCCGCTATACTGAGCCTGCAAAGTAGAACCAGTAAGAGGCAAAAGCACCAAAACTTTGTCCCCTGATGAAAACACTCGATGCCTCGCCTTCTTGTCGTACCATCCCTTCATTTTTACTTGAGCTTCCTCCAAGTTTTGCTTAGCTAGAACACATGCCATCATTAGCTTAGACCGGAAATTACACACAAAGTCTAAGAGGTTAGTAGGAGGAGACTGGTTTGTCAACCACTTCTCTTTCAACATTTTCAAAGGACCTCTCACAGTATGGCCAAACACCAGCTCAGCTGGACTGAAACCAAGGGATTCTTGGGTCACTTCCCTTGCTGCAAAAAGGAGCAAAGGGGTCCCATCATCCCAATCTTTCTCAAACTCTTTACAGTAGGCTCGCAACATTGTCTTGAGAGTCTGGTGGAACCTCTCTAGGGCTCCCTGAGACTCTGGGTGATAAGCAGATGAAGTACAATGCTGGATCGACAACTGTTTGAGCACTTGAGAAAAGACACGGGACATGAAATTTGTCCCTTGGTCCGTCTGAACAACCCTGGGAAGGCCAAACACAGTAAAGAACTTTATTAGAGCTTTAGAAACTGCTGAAGCAGTAATCCTGCGCAGAGGAATGGCTTCAGGGTACCGAGTAGCCATACACATAATAGTCAGCAAGTACTGGTTACCTGACTTGGTGCGAGGGAGTGGACCAACACAATCAATCAATATATGCTCGAAAGGTTCACTAATAGCCGGAATGGGGTGTAAAGGTGCAGGAGGTATTTTTTGATTAGGTTTACCAACAGTTTGGCACACATGACATGTTCTACAGTACTGGGCAATATCGTTTTTCACACCAGGCCAAAAAAAATGCCTCAACACACGGTCCAAAGTCTTCCTCACTCCCATATGGCCCAAGACAATGATCATGGGCCAGATACAAGATGTCAGGACGGTAAGCGCTTGGAAGAACAATTTGAAACACACTGCTCCAATCATCCTGACAAGACATTTTAGGAGATGTCCACTTTCTCATCAACACACCATCATTCACAAAATACCCACACAAGACAGCTGTAAGTTCATCCTCAGAAATAGCCTCTCCAAAAAGGTGAGACAGAGTTGCATCCTTCTCCTGTTCAAGCTTAAGTTCTTCTCGAGAGGGGAACACTTTACCGAAACCTGGGGTCTCAAGCTTTACCAGGAAGGTGTCTGAAACCTCAGGATCAGGCTTTTTGCCTTGATCTTTTCTGAACATGGCACGTGTAGTAACACATACTGGGAAAGTGTCTGGAAATTTCTCCTCAAGCTCATCTGGGCTTTTGATAGCTACAGGTGACGAAACTACTTCAGGGGCAGCAAACACTCTACCCCCAGCCAAGTCATTCCCTAGGATGAAGGACACACCTTCAATTGGGAGATATGGACAAATGGCTACAACTACCTCTCCTGAAACCAGAGCTGTTTGAAGGTTTAGGGTGTGTAAAGGACAGGACAGATAACCCCCTCCAAACCCCTCGACAAGGACGCGAGAACCCAAAGCAGAGCCATCAGTAAACTGGAGGACATCCTGGAGGATCAAAGACTGAAAAGCTCCAGAGTCTCTCCAGATCTTGACAGGCCGCCTGTCTGAAGGATCAGAATCAAAGGAAACAAAACCATCCATAAGAAAAGCTGAAGAGCCAGCCAACTCTTTCTTTTGAGTTGGACGCTCCATGACTGAGGTTACAGTAGAACCTTTTACAGTTTTTATTAAAGCTACAGACTTGGACTTCTGTTTCCTACACAAGACAGGACAATCGGCAATGAGATGGCCAGGTTTCTTACAATAGAAACAAGCCTTCTCTGACAAAGTGCCCCCAACAGCTGATTTACTAGTAAAGGGGGCATTAGTAGACGCAGGCTTTGAAAAAGGAGGTCTAGGGAACAAAGCTCTTCCCTTTTGCTCGCCCTGTCTGTCAAAGACAGTCTTATGGGTCAAGATAAATTCATCTGCCAAAACAGCAGCTTTATCAAGGGTAGACACTTTTTGCTCATTTATATATGTACAAATGCTATTAGGCAGACAGTTTTTAAAGTCTTCCAGCAGGATCAATTGTTTGAGATCCTCTTTGGTTTGGGCCTTCTGAGACTGGCACCATCTACTAAAGAGGACCTCTTTCTTTTGCAAAATCGACATAAGTTTGTTTGTCAAGTTTATTGAGACTCCTAAAGCGTTGGCGGTAAGCTTCAGGAACAAGTTCATAGGCTTTCAGAATAGCCTCTTTAACAATCTCATAGTCCGTACTTTGCGCCATGCTTAAAGCAGAGTAAGCCTCCTGCGCTTTCCCCACCAAAACACTCTGTAAGAGCAATGTCCACGCATGCTCAGGCCACTTTGAAAGTGTAGCCACACGTTCAAAATGAGGGAAATATTTCTCAACGTCTTTCTCCACAAAAGGAGGAACCAATTGAATATTTCTAGCTGCATCAAATGCAGACAACTCAGCATGAGAGGGACGCGACAAAGCAGCATGTTTAAGCTCCAGTTCTTTAAGGAAACGTTCATGCTCTAAGTGCATTTGCTTTTCTTTTAGTAACCGCTCCTCATGCTTATCTTGTAGTTGCAATTCTTGTAAGGCTAACTCCTTAAGCCTCAACTCAAGAGCAACATCTGTTTGAGGAGGTTTTGAGACAACTTCTTGAGAAACTGACAGAGGCACAGGCTCTAACACACCTTTCTCAAGCAACATAGCCTTAAGAACCTCTTTAACGCTCTCTTTCAGACGCTTCTCACTACTAGCAATCTCAAAATCATAGTAGCTGGCGAGTTTTAGGAGCTGATCTTTGGTAAACTGCTCAAGCAGCTCCTCTGAAGGTGCACTAATGAAATTATCCAGCGTTGCCATCCTGGATAACTTCCTCACATTTACACAACTAGTTAACTGCACCTTGCGCTAACCAATATACACAGTGCACACAGCACTACTAAGTGTCCCACACACAAAAACAGCCAAATCACAAATGCTCTCTCTAATGACCACTAAAGTCAAAGTCACAAATATATAGGCCTAGAAATAACCCATCAAGCTACTAATGTAGCACTAAATATTACTCAGACAAATACCAATAAACAAATGGCACCTGCTAGCAATCAAAACCAAAGGCAACTGTCTCAGGGAAAACTAGCCTACACAAAGTCAGGTTACACACACTACAACCTGACAGAACAACAGACTGTACAACACAAGGTAGGGGACAGGACACATCACCACAATGGTACCAAACAAAGCACCATCTATAACACCCCTAACCTAATAAACCTCCCCCAGTGAGCACAGCAAGCAAGCTCCTGAGTGTGCCGACAATCAAAGCAAGCCCCCTGGTACCTGCCTAACCTCCACTCAAACCTAAATATCTTCTGAGGCGTGCTGGGCTCGAGGCGTCTTTAAAAGCAGAAAATCAGTGAACCATAGCCAAATGGCCAGGAACCTGAACACTTGCCCCCAACAGAGAACATGTCTCCACCCAGGATTACCTCAAAAACAAAAAAGGCAAAGAAACAAATGAGTGAACCGATGGAGGAACTGATTACTCAGTCCCGCTGGCACACTCCCTACCTAACCAGGGAGATCACTGAAACCTCAACAACACTCAGACACTATACTCACCACATACTCACCAGGAGGACAAACACAGCAGCCCCCAGCCACAATGCTACACAGCACACCATTCACAGTATTACACAGTCTAGGGAAATGCAAGAAAAAACACTCATCAGGAGGGAACAGATATCCCGGACGAGCCCCCAATATGTTACGACCCCGGCTCTTGGGAAGGAACATAGGTAACAAACCACTGCTAATACAGCCAACGTAACTTTTATTAAAGACAAAAGTCAAAAACCAAGGATAATAAGAAGACAAAATTATGAGGCTGGTGGCATGGCAGCAGGCCCAAGCTGCAGTGTGGGAGAGAGAGGGGGGGGGTGGAGCTACCCAGAGCTCTTAAAGGCCTCCAAACAGGTGCCAGGGATCAAGAGGGAGATGAGGAGGAGGAGCCTCTGATCACCTGAAAACCTTAGATGAGAGAAAACTTAGAAAGATTAGGGAAAACAGATTAGGGCAAACTTAGAAACTGGCCTTGGACATAACACTAGCTACTGGTCTCTTTTAGCTTTGTAGTGTTTAATGTTGGCTTCCACTTCATTGCAGAAGGCTGCGGTGAAGGTTCCATCTTCTGGCCACTGTAGTTTTTCAGATGTTCGTCTGTGCCACTTCTTCACACAGCTCCTTATCTGTTTTTCATGGTCAGGCTGTCTCTTGATCACCTGCTCCATGGGTGTTGGCTCTCTGCCACCCTTTGCCACTTTTGCTCCCATGTATTCTTGTTTTACTTCACCAGATCCAGGGACCTTTGGGTCTCCTTCTTCTTTGGTTATGATTTGAACGATTATTTTATTAACAGTTATTCCGTCTTTAAATTTTTGTTCTCTTTGAGGGTTATATCTTAGTAATCTGACAGACTTGGTGATACAGCCGAACTTGCCTGTCTCCCACTTAACCTTTCTAAGAGCTGCACTCAGCACTACTCTTGGATCTACTGCTCCTCTATGTCTCCCTGCTAAGGTGAGTCCCTCAGGAATGTTCAAAAATGGTGTTAATGGGATAGTTACTGATTTTCCTGGATCATTGCTCCAGTGGTATTGCCAGATACCTTGTGGTCCACAATCCGCGCAGAATTTGTTTCCACGGCACCTGGGGAAAGTCCTCCTGTACGTGTGATAAATTGACAAATCTCGTTATTTGCCACAATTTTTGATTAGTTTCCTGTTTGTCTTGCCAATGCTCAACCCCTTCTTCATCCTTGTAGGTTCGTTCTAACCAGAAATGTGTTCTAATACCCTGTAACTCTGGATCTCCTTGAACAACTCTGTTGTTAATTGATCAGATATTATTACTTCTTCTTCTTCACTACTGATATCATTAATATCCATGTACTTATTTTATTAAATAGTTTGATTATACTTTATTGTCTATTTATAACATCGTTCTATTTATCTCTCTTTGTTCCCTACTAAGTTATTACTTATCTTATTTAACGATCTCACTTCATATGCTGTTTTATGTGTTTATGAGGTGGTTCTGTGCTTATTGTTCAGACTTCAACACTCAGCTGTGCATCTGACTGAAAAAAGGTTATTTTATGCTAGGTTCTTTGGCTAGAATACTCAATTTATCTTACTTAAACCTGCTAAATTACTAGTCTGTATTCAATTCTCCAAACTATGTTTTTTTTTTTTTTCTTTTTTTTTATCTTATTCTCTGCTTCTTCTTTGTTTTAAGATAAATCTTCAACCATCCTCCTAGTAACTCCACTTAGAAACAACAAAAAGGCTATGAGGGTTCACACACCAAAGATCAAATGCCCTCACCTAGCCTGCTCCCCTATCTCCTCTAAATTGTATTATTATTATTATTATTATTATTTTAATCTTATTTTCTGTTACAGCTCCTGGGTTATCACTTATCCTATTTAATCAAACCTGTAGCCTATCACTATCTTATTTAAAATAAATCACTATCCGGATATCCTGTGTTTATAGGATATCTATACATTAATCTAACAGACTTTAGCATTGCCTGGGTATCTATGTGATCATATATAAATGTATTTATTACTAAGTTCTTTTGTCGAGGCCTTCAGTCTATTTTTCTCAATTTATCACACTGTTTCAAATTTAGTCTTTATCTGATTTCTCTAAACAATACGTCTGGTTTTATTCTATTCCGTTTTTATTTTATTTTTATTTTTTGAGTTATATCTTCAATTAATCTCCGAATTATTCCACTGTAACACAGCAACAAGGTTGTACGAGTGCAAAGGCCAAAAATCAAATGCCCCCCCCCCTTTTGAATCTGCACTCCTACTTACTCCAAACTCTCAGTTTTCCTTCTCTGCCCCTGCTGCACCGTGAAGCTGCTACACACATACACCAACACTCCCTCAAGGTCAGACGTCTCTGCACTCTCAGGAGCACACACACACGGACACACAAACTCAACCTAGCACCTCTCACACACGCACCTTTTTTTCCTCTCTCTCTCTCTCTCTTCACACACACACCAACAATTTAAATTATTTGCCTAGACATTTCCTAAGTTCTTATAGATCTAAATTTCAAACCACACTCACTTTGTCCACACACCTTTTCACACACTTTCACACATTTATTTCCACCAGACCGACACTCAGATGATCATCAAACATTCACACTTGGCCAACTTGAAACAAAAACACTTATAAATAAATGTGCACTTTAGTCACCTCCCGGTAACTCTCGTCTATCCCAGACGATTGCGCGCTTTGGACAGTTATCTACTCCATTTAGACCTGTCCCCCGAATCTATCTGCGCCCGTTCAGACCTGGCGTTTGTCTCTGGAAAGCCCCAACAGTAGGCTGAAACTCTACAGTAAATCAACGCACAGCGGTATCCACGCAGAAGACCCGCAGCAAATTGCCCGTTCAGACCTCTTTGTGATGACACCGGAGCGTCCCAGCACTCAGCTGAGACCCTACGGCATGACACGCAGAGCGGTAGCCACAATCGCTTAGTCGACTTTTATCTAGACAGTTATCTAACCTTAGACCTGTCTCCCGAATCTATCTGCGCCTGTTCAGACCTGCCGTTTGTCTCTGGAAAGCCCCAACAGTAGGCTGAAACTCTACAGTAAACCAACACACAGCGGTATCCACGCAGAAGACCCGCAGCAAATTGCCCGTTCAGACCCCTTTGTGATGACACCGGAGCGTCCCAGCACTCAGCTGAGACCCTACGGCATGACACGCAGAGCGGTAGCCACAATTGCTTGGTTAACCTTATATATCTATTTTTCTCAACAAAGCTTAATATTCAATCATGAACTTTACACTGGGTCTAATCTAGAAAAAAACTATTTTATCTTTACTCCCTGCTTATAATTTATTCCACTATTTGGCTTTCAGCCCAGATCTGTCTACTTCAACGGCTTATCAATTACTGTCCTCCCTCAGCTGCTTCTGCTTGAATGCTCAGCCACACAAGTCCAAATGCAAAAGTTAAACGGACAATTAGCCAACAAAATATGCACACTTGCAATAAAATCTCTTCAAACTCAGGTATTCTCTTGTACCATGGTCAAACCGTTAGACTGGACAATGCAGCGTACAGACAGACATAAAAGCGACAAAACAAACAGATAAGACAATAATTCCACTGCCAATCCTGATTTATCCACAGATAACACACATATGGTTATTTTGATTAATTTTGGCAATTTTGGGTTTTATCTAGATACTTTAGAGCATGAGTTCGGCGGAGTCTGACCTGGGCGGATCATCCAGACACGCACTCGGACATCTCACTCGAATTTGCAGAATTTAGAAAAATGGCTTCTGCCTACCTTATCAATTTGGTGGCCTGTGAGTGTCAAAATGCGCCCCCGGATGAGTCCGTCCTGGAAACGTCCAAGGTCTTCTCCGTCCGATTTTACTCAAAACTCCTGGCTGGCTCGCCAAGAAATGTTGTCTCACAATCTTCAACTTTGTCCTTGTTCAGCAGACTGGATAACACTTCGTTTAATTTCAGGTCCAAATCAAGTCAAAAAGTGTTACTCTACTTCTGTAGGCAATAACACACAGGATTCATCAGGATTGGCAGCAGATAGATGGTAATGACTGAACTCGCTGACTCTGGGGTCTTTCTTATTTACTCTTCACATGTCCAGCCTATTTTGTTCGTCACGCCTAATATCACAATCTTACTATGACACAATGGTGTAGTCGTCTTATCTTGCACCTGGACCCTTGGGCTGCGCCAGGCTTTGAGGCTATCTACTCAAACGGTGTCTACCCCATGCCCACTGACCTTGGTCTACTGATGCCCAGATATTATCTTTGGTTTTATTCCTTATAGGATGACACCCTTAGATTCTGTTTTGTGAAAAACCGTCTTACACCACTATGTCACAGATCTCTTCAACTGCATTTTTAAAAAAGTTTTCACATAGTTATATGGTGCATAGGTTTCACACAGTTATATGGTGCATCAAATCAAACTAAATAATCAAGTGCTCATTATTTCATTAATCTTGTGGGCTCACACATCCAATATTAAAACAAGTGATCTCTATCTGACTTACTGCTTTTGTGAGGTGACATAAGGTCAAGTGCTCTCTATCTAACTTACTGCTTCTGTGGGGTTATATGAGTTCACACGTGCATCCCAGTTTTCAAACAGTGTCCTTGAAAGTTTAAGATATCTCCGCTACCAGTGTGTGCGCTACATCCCCCTAACTGCTTACTGAGCATGCTGGATGTTCCATCCTACATGTCGGCTATATTCTTTACCCATGGTGCTACGACCCCTGAATGTTCATTCCTCTAAAACCACCAGGTGTTTCGCTGCACCCACTGTGTTTCAGTCGACATGTTGGTTGCATACTCCACTCACAACTCAAAGATAACACAGAAGAACAGTCCACATGCTGATTGTGCTCAACTCATAACTCAGTGTTGACAGAAAAGACCATTCTACATGTTGGTTGTCCTTGACCCATATCTCAGAGTGAACAGAAAAGAAAAAGAAAAAGAATAGTTTAAAAAACAGTTGAAACACTTTGACACTCAGTCGATTTAAACAGTACTCACTAAATTTTACACATCAAAGTCTTACTGTGTGACTGTGAAGTCGTGACTTTGAAGTCTTACTGTGTGACTGTGAAGCCGTGACCTTGAAGTTGTGACTTTGAAGTCGTGACCTTGAAGTTTTACTGTGTCTGTGAAGTCGTGACTTTGAAGTCTTACTGTGTGATTGTGAATTCCTAACTTTGATGTCGTGACTTTGATGTTGTGACTTTGATGTCGTGACTTTGAAGTCTTACCATGTGACTTTGAAGTCGTGACTTTGAAGTTGTGACTTTGAAGTCGTGACTTTGAAGTCTTACCATGTGACTTTGAAGTTGTGACTTTGAAGTTGTGACTTTGAAGTCGGGACTTTGAAGTCTTACTGTGTGACTGTGAAGTCGTGACTTTGAAGTCTTACTGTGTGATTGTGAATTCCTAACTTTGATACTGTGACTTTGATGTCATGACTTTGATGTCGTGACTTTGAAGTCTTACTGTGTGACTGTGAAGCCGTGACTTTGAAGTTGTGACTTTGAAGTTTTACTGTGTCTGTGAAGTCGTGACTTTGAAGTCTTACTGTGTGACTGTAAATTTGTGACTGTGAATTTGTGACTGAATTCCTGACTTTGATGTTGTGACTTTGAAGTCGTGAATTTGAAGTCTTACTGTGTGACTGTGAAGCCATGACTTTGAAGTTTTACTGTGTCTGTGAAGTTGTGACTTTGAAGTCTTACTGTGTGATTGTGAATTCCTAACTTTGATGCTGTGACTTTGATGTTGTGACTTTGATGTCGTGACTTTGAAGTCTTACCGTGTGACTTTGAAGTTGTGACTTTGAAGTTGTGACTTTGAACTCTTACTGTGTGATTGTGAATTCCTAACTTTGATGCTGTGACTTTGATGTCGTGACTTTGATGTTGTGACTTTGATGTCGTGACTTTGAAGTCTTAACATGTGACTTTGAAGTCGTGACTTTGAAGTTGTGACTTTGAAGTCTTACTGTGTGATTGTGAATTCCTAACTTTGATGCTGTGACTTTGATGTTGTGACTTTGAAGTCGTACTGTGAGATTTAAAGTCGTGACTTTGAAGTCTTACTGTGTGACTGTGAAGTCGTGACTTTGAAGTCGTACTGTGTGATATAAAGTCGTGACTTTGAAGTCGTGACTTTGAAGTTTTACTGTGTCTGTGAAGTCGTGACTTTGAAGTCTTACTGTGTGACTGTGAAGTCGTGACTTTGAAGTCTTACTGTGTGATTGTGAATTCCTAACTTTGATGCTGTGACTTTGATGTTGTGGCTTTGATGTCGTGACCTTGAAGTCTTACCATGTGACTTTGAAGTCGTACTGTGAGATTTAAAGTCGTGACTTCGAAGTCTTGACTTCAAAGTCGTGACTTCGAAGTCGTGACTTTGAAGTTTTACTGTGTCTGTGAAGTCGTGACTTTGAAGTCTTAATGTGTGACTGTGCAGTCGTGACTTTGAAGTCTTACTGCGTGACTGTTAAGTTTTAACTGTGAATTTGTGACTTTGAAGTCGTGACTTTGAAGTCGTGACTTTGAAGTCTTACTGTGTGACTGTGAAGCCGTGACTTTGAAGTTGTGACTTTGAAGTCGTGACCTTGAAGTTTTACTGTGTCTGTGAAGTCGTGACTTTGAAGTCTTACTGTGTGATTGTGAATTCCTAACTTTGATGTCGTGACTTTGATGTTGTGACTTTGATGTCGTGACTTTGAAGTCTTACCATGTGACTTTGAAGTCGTGACTTTGAAGTTGTGACTTTGAAGTCTTACCATGTGACTTTGAAGTCGTGACTTTGAAGTTGTGACTTTGAAGTCTTACTGTGTGACTGTGAAGTCGTGACTTTGAAGTCTTACTGTGTGACTGTAAATTTGTGACTGTGAATTTGTGACTTTGAATTCCTGACTTTGAAGTCGTGACTTTGAAGTCTTACTGTGTGATTGTGAATTCCTAACTTTGATGCTGTGACTTTGATGTTGTGACTTTGATGTCGTGACTTTGAAGTCTTACCGTGTGACTTTGAATTCCTAACTTTGATGCTGTGACTTTGATGTTGTGACTTTGAAGTCGTACTGTGAGATTTAAAGTCGTGACTTTGAAGTCTTACTGTGTGACTGTGAAGTCGTGACTTTGAAGTCGTACTGTGTGATATAAAGTCGTGACTTTGAAGTCGTGACTTTGAAGTTTTACTGTGTCTGTGAAGTCGTGACTTTGAAGTCTTACTGTGTGACTGTGAAGTCGTGACTTTGAAGTCTTACTGTGTGATTGTGAATTCCTAACTTTGATGCTGTGACTTTGATGTTGTGGCTTTGATGTCGTGACCTTGAAGTCTTACCATGTGACTTTGAAGTCGTACTGTGAGATTTAAAGTCGTGACTTCGAAGTCGTGACTTGGAAGTCGTGACTTTTACGTCGTGACTTTGAAGTTTTACTGTGTCTGTGAAGTCGTGACTTTGAAGTCTTAATGTGTGACTGTGCAGTCGTGACTTTGAAGTCTTACTCCGTGACTGTGAATTTGTGACTTTGAAGTCGTGACTTTGAAGTCGTGACTTTGAAGTCTTACTGTGTGACTGTGAAGCCGTGACTTTGAAGTTGTGACTTTGAAGTTTTACTGTGTCTGTGAAGTCGTGACTTTGAAGTCTTACTGTGTGACTGTAAATTTGTGACTGTGAATTTGTGACTTTGAATTCCTGACTTTGAAGTCGTGACTTTGAAGTCTTACTGTGTGACTGTGAAGCCGTGACTTTGAAGTCGTAACTTTGAAGTCTTACTGTGTGATTGTGAATTCCTAACTTTGATGCTGTGACTGTGATGTCGTGACTTTGAAGTCTTACCATGTGACTTTGAAGTTGTGACTTTGAAGTCGTGACTTTGAAGTCTTACCATGTGACTTTGAAGTCGTGACTTTGAAGTTGTGACTTTGAAGTTGTGACTTTGAAGTTGTGACTTTTACTGTGTGATTGTGAATTCCTAACTTTGATGTTTTACCATGTGACTTTGAAGTTGTGACTTTGAAGTCGTGACTTTGAAGTCTTACCATGTGTCTTTGAAGTCGTGACTTTGAAGTTGTGACTTTGAAGTCATGACTTTGAAGTCTTACTGTGTGACTGTGAAGTCGTGACTTTGAAGTCTTACTGTGTGATTGTGAATTCCTAACTTTGATACTGTGACGTTGATGTCATGACTTTGAAGTTGTGACTTTGAAGTCGTGACTTTGAAGTCTTACTGTGTGACTGTGAAGTCGTGACTTTGATGTTGTAACTTTGATGTTGTGACTTTGATGTTGTGACTTTGATGTTGTGACTTTGAAGTCTTACTGTGTGACTGTGAAACCATGACTTTGAAGTCTTACTGTGTGATTGTGAATTCCTAACTTTGATACTGTGACTTTGATGTCATGACTTTGATGTTGTGACTTTGATGCCGTGACTTTGAAGTTGTGACTTTGAAGTTTTACTGTGTCTGTGAAGTCGTGACTTTGAAGTCTTACTGTGTGACTGTAAATTTGTGACTGTGAATTTGTGACTTTGAATTCCTGACTTTGAAGTCGTGACTTTGAAGTATTACTGTGTGACTGTGAAGCCGTGACTTTGAAGTCGTGACTTTGAAGTCTTACTGTGTGATTGTGAATTCCTAACTTTGATGCTGTGACTTTGATGTCGTGACTTTGAAGTCTTACCATGTGACTTTGAAGTCGTGACTTTGAAGTTTTACTGTGTCAGTGAAGTCGTGACTTTGAAGTCTTACTGTGTGATTGTGAATTCCTAACTTTGATGTCGTGACTTTGATGTTGTGACTTTGATGTCGTGACTTTGAAGTCTTACCATGTGACTTTGAAGTTGTGACTTTGAAGTCATGACTTTGAAGTCTTACCATGTGATTTTGAAGTCGTGACTTTGAAGTTGTGACTTTGAAGTCGTGACTTTGAAGTCTTACTGTGTGACTGTGAAGTCGTGACTTTGAAGTCTTACTGTGTGATTGTGAATTCCTAACTTTGATACTGTGACTTTGATGTTGTGACTTTGGTGTCGTGACTTTGAAGTCTTACTGTGTGACTGTAAATTTGTGACTGTGAATTTGTGACTTTGAATTCCTGACTTTGAAGTCGTGACTTTGAAGTCTTACTGTGTGACTGTAAATTTGTGACTGTGAATTTCTGACTTTGAATTCCTGACTTTGAAGTCGTGACTTTGAAGTTTTACTGTGTCAGTGAAGTCGTGACTTTGAAGTTGTGACTTTGAAGTTTCACTGTGTCTGTGAAGTCGTGACTTTGAAGTCTTACTGTGTGATTGTGAATTCCTACCTTTGATGCTGTGACTTTGATGTTGTGACTTTGATGTTGTGACTTTGATGTCGTGACTTTGATGTCGTGACTTTGAAGTCTTACCATGTGACTTTGAAGTCGTGACTTTGAAGTTGTGACTTTGAAGTCGTGACTTTGAAGTCTTACCATGTGACTTTGAAGTCGTGACTTTGAAGTTGTGACTTTGAAGTCGTGACTTTGAAGTTTTACTGTGTCTGTGAAGTTGTGACTTTGAAGTCTTACTGTGTGACTGCAAATTTGTGACTGTGAATTTGTGACTTTGAATTCCTGACTTTGATGTCGTGACTTTGAAGTTGTGACTTTGAAGTCGTGACTTTGAAGTCTTACTGTGTGACTGTAAATTGGTGACTTTGAATTCCTGACTTTGAAGTCTTACAGTGTGACTGTGAAGCCGTGACTTTGAAGTTGTGACTTTGAAGTCGTGACCTTGAAGTTTTACTGTGTGATTGTGAATTCCTAACTTTGATGTCATGACTTTGATGTCGTGACTTTAATGTCGTTACTTTGAAGTCTTGCCATGTGACTTTGAAGTCATGACTTTGAAGTTGTGACTTTGAAGTCGTGACTTTGAAGTTGTGACTTTGAAGTCGTGACTTTGAAGTCTTACCAGGTGACTTTGAAGTCGTGACTTTGAAGTTGTGACTTTGAAGTCGTGACTTTGAAGTCTTACTGTGTGACTGTGAAGTTGTGACTTTGAAGTTTTACTGTGTGATTGTGAATTCCTAACTTTGAATTCCTGACTTTGATGTCGTGACTTTGAAGTCGTGACTTTGATGTCGTGAATTTGAAGTCTTACTGTGTGACTGTGAAGTCGTGACTTTGAAGTCGTGACTTTGAAGTCTTACTGTGTGACTGTGAAGTCGTGACTTTGAAGTCTTACTGTGTGATTGTGAATTCCTAACTTTGATACTGTGACGTTGATGTCATGACTTTGAAGTTGTGACTTTGAAGTCGTGACTTTGAAGTCTTACTGTGTGACTGTGAAGTCGTGACTTTGATGTTGTAACTTTGATGTTGTGACTTTGATGTTGTGACTTTGATGTTGTGACTTTGAAGTCTTACTGTGTGACTGTGAAACCGTGACTTTGAAGTTGTGACTTTGAAGTCTTACTGTGTGACTGTGAAGTCGTGACTTTGAAGTCTTACTGTGTGATTGTGAATTCCTAACTTTGATACTGTGACTTTGATGTCATGACTTTGATGTTGTGACTTTGATGTCGTGACTTTGAAGTCTTACTGTGTGACTGTGAAGCCGTGACTTTGAAGTTGTGACTTTGAAGTTTTACTGTGTCTGTGAAGTCGTGACTTTGAAGTCTTACTGTGTGACTGTAAATTTGTGACTGTGAATTTCTGACTTTGAATTCCTGACTTTGAAGTCGTGACTTTGAAGTATTACTGTGTGACTGTGAAGCCGTGACTTTGAAGTCGTGACTTTGAAGTCTTACTGTGTGATTGTGAATTCCTAACTTTGATGCTGTGACTTTGATGCTGTGACTTTGATGTCGTGACTTTGAAGTCTTACCATGTCACTTTGAAGTCGTGACTTTGAAGTTTTACTGTGTCAGTGAAGTCGTGACTTTGAAGTCTTACTGTGTGATTGTGAATTCCTAACTTTGATGTCGTGACTGTGAAGCCGTGACTTTGAAGTTGTGACTTTGAAGTCTTACTGTGTGATTGTGAATTCCTAACTTTGATGTCGTGACTTTGATGTTGTGACTTTGATGTCGTGACTATGAAGTCTTACCATGTGACTTTGAAGTTGTGACTTTGAAGTCATGACTTTGAAGTCTTACCATGTGATTTTGAAGTCGTGACTTTGAAGTTGTGACTTTGAAGTCGTGACTTTGAAGTCTTACTGTGTGACTGTGAAGTCGTGACTTTGAAGTCTTACTGTGTGATTGTGAATTCCTAACTTTGATGTCGTGACTTTGATGTTGTGACTTTGATGTCGTGACTTTGAAGTCTTACCATGTGACTTTGAAGTTGTGACTTTGAAGTCATGACTTTGAAGTCTTACCATGTGATTTTGAAGTCGTGACTTTGAAGTTGTGACTTTGAAGTCGTGACTTTGAAGTTGTGACTTTGAAGTCGTGACTTTGAAGTCTTACTGTGTGACTGTGAAGTCGTGACTTTGAAGTCTTACTGTGTGATTGTGAATTCCTAACTTTGATACTGTGACTTTGATGTTGTGACTTTGGTGTCGTGACTTTGAAGTCTTACTGTGTGACTGTAAATTTGTGACTGTGAATTTGTGACTTTGAATTCCTGACTTTGATGTTGTGACTTTGATGTCGTGACTTTGAAGTCTTGCCATGTGACTTTGAAGTCATGGCTTTGAAGTTGTGACTTTGAAGTCGTGACTTTGAAGTTGTGACTTTGAAGTCGTGACTTTGAAGTCTTACTGTGTGATTGTGAATTCCTAACTTTGATGTCATGACTTTGATGTTGTGACTTTGATGTCGTGACTTTGAAGTCTTGCCATGTGACTTTGAAGTTGTGACTTTGAAGTCGTGACTTTGAAGTTGTGACTTTGAAGTCGTGAATTTGAAGTCTTACCAGGTGACTTTGAAGTCGTGACTTTGAAGTCGTGACTTTGAAGTCTTACTGTGTGACTGTGAAGTTGTGACTTTGAAGTTTTACTGTGTGATTGTGAATTCCTAACTTTGAATTCCTGACTTTGATGTCGTGACTGTGAAGCCGTGACTTTGAAGTTGTGACTTTGAAGTTTCACTGTGTCTGTGAAGTCGTGACTTTGAAGTCTTACTGTGTGATTGTGAATTCCTAATTTTGATGTCGTGACTTTGATGTTGTGACTTTGATGTCGTGACTTTGAAGTCTTACCATGTGACTTTGAAGTCGTGACTTTGAAGTTCTGACTTTGAAGTCGTGACTTTGAAGTTTTACTGTGTCTGTGAAGTTGTGACTTTGAAGTCTTACTGTGTGACTGCAAATTTGTGACTGTGAATTTGTGACTTTGAATTCCTGACTTTGATGTCGTGACTTTGAAGTCGTGACTTTGAAGTCGTGACTTTGAAGTCTTACTGTGTGACTGTGAAGCCGTGACCTTGAAGTTGTGACTTTGAAGTTGTGACCTTGAAGTTTTACTGTGTCTGTGAAGTCGTGACTTTGAAGTCTTACTGTGTGATTGTGAATTCCTAACTTTGATGTCGTGACTTTGATGTTGTGACTTTGATGTCGTGACTTTGAAGTCGTGACTTTGAAGTCGTGACTTTGAAGTCTTACCATGTGACTTTGAAGTCGTGACTTTGAAGTTGTGACTTTGAAGTTTTACTGTGTGACTGTGAAGTCGTGACTTTGAAGTCTTACTGTGTGATTGTGAATTCCTAACTTTGATGTCATGACTTTGATGTTGTGACTTTGATGTCGTGACTTTGAAGTCTTACTGTGTGACTGTAAATTTGTGACTGTGAATTTGTGACTTTGATGTCGTGACTTTGAAGTCGTGAATTTGAAGTCTTACTGTGTGACTGTGAAGCCGTGACTTTGAAGTTTTACTGTGTCTGTGAAGTTGTGACTTTGAAGTCTTACTGTGTGATTGTGAATTCCTAACTTTGATGCTGTGACTTTGATGTCGTGACTTTGATGTTGTGACTTTGATGTCGTGACTTTGAAATCTTACCGTGTGACTTTGAAGTCGTGACTTTGAAGTTGTGACTTTGAAGTCTTACTGTGTGATTGTGAATTCCTAACTTTGATGCTGTGACTTTGATGTCGTGACTTTGATGTTGTGACTTTGATGTCGTGACTTTGGAGTCTTACCGTGTGACTTTGAAGTTGTGACTTTGAAGTCTTACTGTGTGATTGTGAATTCCTAACTTTGATGCTGTGACTTTGATGTCGTGACTTTGGTGTCGTGACTTTGAAGTCTTACCGTGTGACTTTGAAGTCGTGACTTTGAAGTTGTGACTTTGAAGTCTTACCGTGTGATTGTGAATTCCTAACTTTGATGCTGTGACTTTGATGTCGTGACTTTGATGTCGTGACTTTGATGTCGTGACTTTGAAGTCTTACCGTGTGACTTTGAAGTTGTGACTTTGAAGTTGTGACTTTGAAGTCTTACTGTGTGATTGTGAATTCCTAACTTTGATGCTGTGACTTTGATGTCGTGACTTTGAAGTCTTACCATGTGACTTTGAAGTCGTGACTTTGAAGTCGTACTGTGTGACTGTGAAGTCGTGACTTTGAAGGCTTACTGTGTGACTGTGAAGTCGTGACTTTGAAGTCTTACTGTGTGATTGTGAATTCCTAACTTTGATACTGTGACTTTGATGTTGTGACTTTGGTGTCGTGACTTTGAAGTCTTACTGTGTGACTGTAAATTTGTGACTGTGAATTTGTGAATTTGAATTCCTGACTTTGAAGTTGTGACTTTGAAGTCTTACTGTGTGACTGTAAATTTGTGACTGTGAATTTGTGACTTTGAATTCCTGACTTTGAAGTCGTGACTTTGAAGTTTTACTGTGTCTGTGAAGTCGTGACTTTGAAGTCTTACCGTGTGACTGTAAATTTGGGACTGTGAATTTGTGACTTTGAATTCCTGACTTTGAAGTTGTGACTTTGAAGTCTTACTGTGTGACTGTGAATTCCTAACTTTGATGCTGTGACTTTGATGTCGTGACTTTGAAGTCGTGACTTTGAAGTTTTACTATGTCAGTGAAGTCGTGACTTTGAAGTCTTACTGTGTGATTGTGAATTCCTAACTTTGATGCTCTGACTTTGATGTTGTGACTTTGATTTTGTGACTTTGATGTCGTGACTTTGAAGTCGTGACTTTGAAGTCTTACTGTGTGACTGTGAAGCCGTGACTTTGAAGTTGTGACTTTGAAGTTTCACTGTGTCTGTGAAGTCGTGACTTTGAAGTCTTACTGTGTGATTGTGAATTCCTAACTTTGATGTCGTGACTTTGATGTTGTGACTTTGATGTCGTGACTTTGAAGTCTTACCATGTGACTTTGAAGTCGTGACTTTAAAGTCGTGACTTTGAAGTCGTGACTTTGAAGTCGTGACTTTGAAGTTTTACTGTGTCTGTGAAGTCGTGACTTGGAAGTCTTGCTGTGTGACTGTGAAGTCGTGACTTTGAAGTCGTACTGTGTGATTGTGAATTCCTAACTTTGATGCTGTGACTTTGATGTTGTGACTTTGATGTCGTGACTTTGAAGTCTTACCATGTGACTTTGAAGTCGTGACTTTGAAGTTGTTACTTTGAAGTCTTATTGCGTGATTGTGAATTCCTAACTTTGATGCTGTGACTTTGATGTCGTGACTTTGAAGTCTTACCATGTGACTTTGAAGTCGTGACTTTGAAGTCGTACTGTGTGATTTAAAGTCGTGACTTTGAAGTCGTGACTTTGACGTCGTGACTTTGAAGTTTTACTGTGTCTGTGAAGTCGTGACTTTGAAGTCTTACTGTGTGACTGTGAAATCGTGACTTTGAAGTCTTACCATGTGACTTTGAAGTTGTGACTTTGAAGTCGTGACTTTGAAGTTTTACTGTGTCTTTGCAGTCGTGACTTTGAAGTCTTATTGTGTGACTGTGAAGTCGTGACTTTGAAGTCTTACTGCGTGACTGTTAAGTTTTAACTGTGAATTTGTGACTTTGAATTCCTGACTTTGATGTCGTGACTTTGAAGTCGTGACTTTGAAGTTGTGAATTTGAAGTCGTGACTTTGAAGTCGTGACTTTGAAGTCTTACCATCTGACTTTGAAGTCGTGACTTTGAAGTCTTACTGTGTGACTGTGAAGTCGTGACTTTGAAGTCTTACTGTGTGATTGTGAATTCCTATCTTTGATACTGTGACTTTGATGTCATGACTTTGATGTTGTGACTTTGATGTCGTGATTTTGAAGTCTTACTGTGTGACTGTGAATCCGTGACTTTGAAGTTGTGACTTTGAAGTTTTACTGTGTCTGTGAAGTCGTGACTTTGAAGTCTTACTGTGTGACTGTAAATTTGTGACTGTGAATTTGTGACTTTGAATTCCTGACTTTGATGTGGTGACTTTGAAGTCGTGAATTTGAAGTCTTACTGTGTGACTGTGAAGCTGTGACTTTGAAGTTTTACTGTGTCTGTGAAGTTGTGACTTTGAAGCCTTACTGTGTGATTGTGAATTCCTAACTTTGATGCTGTGATTTTGATGTCGTGAGTTTGATGTCGTGACTTTGATGTCGTGACTTTGAAGTTGTGACTTTGAATTCTTACTGTGTGATTGTGAATTCCTAACTTTGATGCTGTGACTTTGATGTTGTGACTTTGATGTCGTGACTTTGAAGTCTTACCATGTGACTTTGAAGTCGTGACTTTGAAGTCTTACTGTGTGATTGTGAATTCCTAACTTTGATGCTGTGACTTTGATGTCGTGACTTTGATGTCGGGACTTTGAAGTCTTACCATGTGACTTTGAAGTCGTGATTTAAAGTTGTGACTTTGAAGTCGTGACTTTGAAGTTTTACTGTGTCTGTGAAGTCGTGACTTTGAAGTCTTACTGTGTGACTGTGAAGTCGTACTGTGTGATTTAAAGTCGTGGCTTTGAAGTCGTGACTTTGAAGTCGTGACTTTGAAGTTTTACTGTGTCTGTGAAGTCGTGACTTTGAAGTCTTACTGTGTGACTGTGAAGTCGTACTGTGTGATTTAAAGTCGTGCCTTTGAAGTCGTGACTTTGAAGTCGTGACTTTGAAGTTTTACTGTGTCTGTGAAGTCGTGACTTTGAAGTCTTACTGTGTGACTGTGAAGTCGTGACTTTGAAGTCTTACTGTGTGATTGTGAATTCCTAAATTTGATGCTGTGACTTTGATGTTGTGGCTTTGATGTCGTGACCTTGAAGTCTTACCATGTGACTTTGAAGTCGTGACATTGAAGTCGTGACTTTGAAGTTGTGACTTTGAAGTTTTACTGTGTCTGTGCAGTCGTGACTTTGAAGTCTCACTGTGTGATTGTGAATTCCTAACTTTGATGTTGTGACTTTGAAATCTTACCATGTGACTTTGAAGTCGTGACTTTGAAGTTGTGACTTTGAAGTCGTGACTTTGAAGTCTTACCATGTGACTTTGAAGTCGTGACTTTGAAGTCGTACTGTGTGATTTAAAGTCGTGACTTTGAAGTTGTGACTTTGAAGTCTTACTGTGTGACTGTGAAGTCGTGACTTTGAAGTTGTGAGTTTGAAGTTTTACTGTGTCTGTGAAGTCGTGACTTTGAAGTCTTATTGTGTGACTGTGAAATCGTGACTCTGAAGTCTTACTGTGTGATTGTGAATTCCTAACTTTGATGCTGTTACTTTGATGTTGTGGATTCGATGTCGTGACTTTGAAGTCTTACCGTGTGACTTTGAAGTCGTGACTTTGAAGTTTTACTGTGTCTGTGCAGTCGTGATTTTGAAGTCTTACTGTGTGACTGTGAAGTCGTGACTTTGAAGTCTTACTGCGTGACTGTTAAGTTTTAACTCTGAATTTGTGACTTTGAATTCCTGACTTTGATGTCGTGACTTTGAAGTCGTGACTTTGAAGTCGTGACTTCGAAATCTTACTGTGTGACTGTGAAGCCGTGACTTTGAAGTTGTGACTTTGAAGTCGTGACCTTGAAGTTTTACTGTGTCTGTGAAGTCGTGACTTTGAAGTCTTACTGTGTGATTGTGAATTCCTAACTTTGATGTCGTGACTTTGATGTCGTGACTTTGATGTCGTGACTTTGAAGTTGTGACTTTGAAGTCTTACTGTGTGATTGTGAATTCCTAACTTTGATGCTGTGACTTTGATGTTGTGACTTTGATGTCGTGACTTTGAAGTCTTACCATGTGACTTTGAAGTCGTGACTTTGAAGTCTTACTGTGTGATTGTGAATTCCTAACTTTGATGCTGTGACTTTGATGTCGTGACTTTGATGTTGTGACTTTGATGTCGGGACTTTGAAGTCTTACCATGTGACTTTGAAGTCGTGACTTTGAAGTCGTACTGTGTGATTTAAAGTCGTGACTTTGAAGTTGTGACTTTGAAGTCTTACTGTGTGACTGTGAAGTCGTGACTTTGAAGTTGTGACTTTGAAGTTTTACTGTGTCTGTGAAGTCGTGACTTTGAAGTCTTACTGTGTGACTGTGAAATCGTGACTCTGAAGTCTTACTGTGTGATTGTGAATTCCTAACTTTGATGCTGTTACTTTGATGTTGTGGCTTCGATGTCGTGACTTTGAAGTCTTACCGTGTGACTTTGAAGTCGTGACTTTGAAGTTTTACTGTGTCTGTGCAGTCGTGATTTTGAAGTCTTACTGTGTGACTGTGAAGTCGTGACTTTGAAGTCTTACTGCGTGACTGTTAAGTTTTAACTCTGAATTTGTGACTTTGAATTCCTGACTTTGATGTCGTGACTTTGATGTCGTGACTTCGAAATCTTACTGTGTGACTGTGAAGCCGTGACTTTGAAGTTGTGACTTTGAAGTCGTGACCTTGAAGTTTTACTGTGTCTGTGAAGTCGTGACTTTGAAGTCTTACTGTGTGATTGTGAATTCCTAACTTTGATGCTGTGACTTTGATGTCGTGACTTTGATGTAATGACTTTGAAGTCTTACCATGTGACTTTGAAGTCGTGACTTTGATGTCGTGACTTTGAAGTCTTACCATGTGACTTTGAAGTCGTGATTTAAAGTCGTGACTTTGAAGTCGTGACTTTGAAATTTTACTGTGTCTGTGAAGTTGTGACTTTGAAGTCTTACTGTGTGACTCTGAAGTCGTGACTTTGAAGTCTTACTGTGTGACTGTGAAGTCGTGACTTTGAAGTCGTACTGTGTGATTTGAAGTCGTGACTTTGAAGTCGTGACTTTGAAGTTTTACTGTGTCTGTGAAGTCGTGACTTTGAAGTCTTACTGTGTGACTGTGAAGTCGTGACTTTGAAGTCTTACTGTGTGATTGTGAATTCCTAAATTTGATGCTGTGACTTTGATGTTGTGGCTTTGATGTCGTGACCTTGAAGTCTTACCATGTGACTTTGAAGTCGTGACATTGAAGTCGTGACTTTGAAGTTGTGACTTTGAAGTTTTACTGTGTCTGTGCAGTCGTGACTTTGAAGTCTTACTGTGCGACTGTGAAGTCGTGACTTTGAAGTCTTACTGCGTGACTGTTTTAACTGTGAATTTGTGACTTTGAAGTTGTGACTTTGAAGTCGTGACCTTGAAGTTTTACTGTGTCTGTGAAGTCGTGACTTTGAAGTCTCACTGTGTGATTGTGAATTCCTAACTTTGATGTCGTGACTTTGAAATCTTACCATGTGACTTTGAAGTCGTGACTTTGAAGTTGTGACTTTGAAGTCGTGACTTTGAAGTCTTACCATGTGACTTTGAAGTCGTGACTTTGAGGTTGTGACTTTGAAGTTGTGACTTTGAAGTCTTACTGTGTGACTGTGAAGTCGTGACATTGAAGTCGTGACTTTGAAGTTGTGACTTTGAAGTTGTGACTTTGAAGTTTTACTGTGTCTGTGCAGTCGTGACTTTGAAGTCTTACTGTGCGACTGTGAAGTCGTGACTTTGAAGTCTTACTGCGTGACTGTTTTAACTGTGAATTTGTGACTTTGAAGTTGTGACTTTGAAGTCGTGACCTTGAAGTTTTACTGTGTCTGTGAAGACGTGACTTTGAAGTCTCACTGTGTGATTGTGAATTCCTAACTTTGATGTCGTGACTTTGAAATCTTACCATGTGACTTTGAAGTCGTGACTTTGAAGTTGTGACTTTGAAGTCGTGACTTTGAAGTCTTACCATGTGACTTTGAAGTCGTGACTTTGAGGTTGTGACTTTGAAGTTGTGACTTTGAAGTCTTACTGTGTGACTGTGAAGTCGTGACTTTGAAGTTGTGACTTTGAAGTTGTGACTTTGAAGTTTTACTGTGTCTGTGAAGTCGTGACTTTGAAGTCTTACTGTGTGACTGTGAAATCGTGACTTTGAAGTCTTACTGTGTGATTGTGAATTCCTAACTTTGATGCTGTGACTTTGATGTTGTGGCTTCGATGTCGTGACTTTGAAGTCTTACCATGTGACTTTGAAGTCGTGACTTTGAAGTTTTACTGTGTCTGTGTAGTCGTGACTTTGAAGTCTTACTGTGTGACTGTGAAGTCGTGACTTTGAAGTCTTACTGCGTGACTGTTAAGTTTTAACTGTGAATTTGTGACTTTGAATTCCTGACTTTGAAGTCGTGACTTCGAAATCTTACTGTGTGACTGTGAAGCCGTGACTTTGAAGTTGTGACTTTGAAGTCGTGACCTTGAAGTTTTACTGTGTCTGTGAAGTTGTGACTTTGAAGTCTTACTGTGTGATTGTGAATTCCTAACTTTGATGCTGTGACTTTGATGTCGTGACTTTGATGTTGTGACTTTGAAGTCTTACCATGTGACTTTGAAGTCGTGACTTTGAAGTCTTACTGTGTGATTCTGAATTCCTAACTTTGATGCTGTGACTTTGATGTTGTGACTTTGATGTCGTGACTTTGAAGTCTTACCATGTGACTTTGAAGTCGTGACTTTGAAGTCGTACTGTGTTATTTAAAGTCGTAACTTTTTTTTTTTTTTTTTTTCCAACTTTATTTATAGAACCTTTTGAACATTTTAGACAGACAGTGTGGTATACAGCACCAGCCACAAGGGTACAAAACATCAATTATCACAACTGACTGCCCCCCCCCCACCCACTGGCAGGCCAACCGTACAAACTCCAAACAAAAAGGAAAGAGAAAAGAGAGAGACAAAAAAAAACCAAAAAAAAAAAAAAAAAACCAAAAAAAATCAAAAAAACAACAACAAAAACAAACAAAAAAAAAAAAAGCTTAAGCTTATAATAATAGGTAAAATAGAGTCTCGAATAAACAAGCCAATGAATAATAAATTAACCTATTAATTAAATGAGTAAAATACAATAGCAGATATTAGTCTTCCAGCTCCGAGGAGAAGTCCAAGGACCGTATATAGTTCAGAAAGGGATCCCATGTGACTTGAAATGATTTCAGTGAGCTTTTTAGCATAAACCTGAGTTTTTCAAGTTTTAAGTTGTGAAGCACCTCAACAACCCAGCGAAAGCGTGCAGGGGGATTGGGGAGTTTCCAATTGAGGAGAATCAACCGACGGGCCAACAGGGTAGTAAATGCCAAGGCCCGCATAAGGTTTTTAGGAGCACCAGTAAGGGGAGCTATACCAAAAACCGCAGACAGACTGTTTGGAGAAATAACATAGCCATATGCCCTAGATAGTATGTCAAAAATGTACGACCAGAACGACCCCAGTTTAGCACAGGACCAGAACATATGAGCATGATTTGCAGGGGAGAAGTCACATCTACCACAAGCATCACTGACAGAGGGGTATAATTTAGCAAGTCTTGCGTTTGTATAGTGGGTTCTAAAGAACACTTTGCATTGAATCAGCCTGTGTCGAGAACAGATTGATGATAAGTGAATAAGGGAGAGAGCAGATTCCCACTGTTTCTCAGTTAGTTTGACGTTAAGGCTCTCTTCCCATGAACTTTGAACAGCATTAAGGGAGGTTGGGGATGCAGACCAGATAGATCTATATAGGAAAGAGATACATCCCTTAGCAATCGGATCTCTGCTTAAAAGAGTGTCAACTAAGGTTTCCGGGGGGCGATTCGGGAAGTGGGGGAATAGTTTTTTGACATAGTCACGCACCTGAAAGAAGCGGAAGAGATGGTGTCGCGGGAGGTTATACTTCGTTAGGAGTTGTGCAAAAGAGGAGAAGACCTTGTCTGTGTATAGATCATTAACTGATTTTATGCCTTTGTTATGCCAAATCCAAAATGCTGAGTCCGACCTAGATGGTTCGAAGGCGCAATTTCTGTGTATGGGAGTCAGAGTAGATGGCGCCGGAAGGCCAAGAGCCTTTCTAAACTGACACCAGATCTTTAAAGAGACGGCTACAATAGGACAGTTAGCCATACATGACATAGGCAGCGGAAGTTGTGCACACAGAACTGAGCGTAGTGAGAACGGGGAAGCTTTGTTTTCCAAATGTACCCACACAGGCAGAAGTTCTTGATCTTCACGCATCCAGAAGAGAAGCTTTTGCACATTTGCGGCCCAATAGTGGTATCTAAATACTGGGAGGGCAAAACCGCCTTTGTCTTTAGGGGACTGCAATATCGATTTACGGATTCTTGCTAGTTTGCCGTTCCATAGAAATGTCGAAATTTTCTTATCCAAGTTGTCGAAGAATGATTTAGTCAAGAAAACCGGGAGGTGCTGAAAGAGGTATAGGAACTTAGGGAGAATAACCATTTTAATCAAATTTATCCGACCCACTAGCGACAGGGGTAGAGCCGACCAGCGGCCAAAATCTTCTTCAGTCTTTTTAATCAGGGGGGCAAGATTGTTGTGGTAAAGATCAGAGAGAGATGAAGTGATGTGAATACCTAAATATCGGAATCCATTATTCGACCATTTAAACGGTACTATGGACTGGGGAAGTTGCTTGGCTAAGTCGTTTATTGGTAAGATCTCACTTTTTTGAAAGTTAAGTTTATATCCGGAAACGCTGCTGTATTCATTGAGAATTTTAAAAATAGTAGGGAATGAACTAATTGGGTCTGAGACATATAGAAGAAGGTCGTCGTAACTTTGAAGTCGTGACTTTGAAGTCGTGACTTTGAAGTTTTACTGTGTCTGTGAAGTCGTGACTTGGAAGTCTTACTGTGTGACTGTGAAGTCGTACTGTGTGATTTAAAGTCGTGACTTTGAAGATGTGACTTTGAAGTTTTACTGTGTCTGTGAAGTCGTGACTTTGAAGTCTTACTGTGTGACTGTGAAGTCGTGACTTTGAAGTCGTACTGTGTGATTGTGAATTCCTAACTTTGATGTCGTGACTTTGATGTTGTGACTTTGAAGTCGTGACTTTGAAGTCTTACCATGTGACTTTGAAGTCGTGACTTTGAAGTCTTACTGTGTGACTGTGAAATCGTGACTTTGAAGTTGTGACTTTGAAGTCGTGACTTTGAAGTCTTACTGTGTGACTGTGAAGTCGTGACTTTGAAGTCTTACTGTGTGATTGTGAATTCCTAACTTTGATACTGTGACTTTGATGTCATGACTTTGATGTTGTGACTTTGATGTCGTGACTTTGATGTCGTGACTTTGAAGTCTTACCATGTGACTTTGAAGTCGTGACTTTGAAGTTATGACTTTGAAGTTGTGACTTTGAAGTCTTACTGTGTGATTGTGAATTCCTAACTTTGATGCTGTGACTTTGATGGCGTGACTTTGAAGTCTTACTGTGTGACTGTAAATTTGTGACTGTGAATTTGTGACTTTGAATTCCTAACTTTGATGTTGTGACTTTGAAGTCTTACCATGTAACGTTGAAGTCGTGACTTTGAAGTTGTGACTTTGAAGTCGTGACTTTGAAGTTTTACTGTGTCTGTGAAGTCGTGACGTTGAAGTCTTACTGTGTGATTGTGAATTCCTAACTTTGATGCTGTGACTTTGATGTTGTGACTTTGAAGTCTTACCATGTGACTTTGAAGTCGTGAGTTTGAAGTTGTGACTTTGAAGTCGTGACTTTAAAGTCTTACCATGTGACTTTGAAGTCGTGACTTTGAAGTCTTACTGTGTGACTGTGAAGCCGTGACTTTGAAGTTGTCACTTTGAAGTTTTACTGTGTCTGTGAAGTCGTGACTTTGAAGTCTTACTGTGTGACTGTAAATTTGTGACTGTGAATTTGTGACTTTGAATTCCTGACTTTGATGTCGAGACTTTGAAGTCTTACCATGTGACTTCAAAGTCGTGACTTTGAAGTTGTGACTTTGAAGTTTTACTGTGTCTGTGAAGTCGTGACTTTGAAGTCTTACTGTGTGACTGTGAAGTCGTGACTTTGAAGTCTTACTGCGTGACTGTTAAGTTTTAACTGTGAATTTGTGACTTTGAATTCCTGACTTTGAAGTTGTGACTTTGAAGTCTTACCGTGAAGTCGTGACTGTGAATTTGTGACTTTGAATTCCTGACTTTGAAGTCGTGACTTTGAAGTTTTACTGTGTGACTGTGAAGTCGTGACTTTGAAGTCTTACTGTGTGATTGTGAATTCCTAACTTTGATGCTGTGACTTTGATGTTGTGACTTTGAAGTCTTACCATGTGACTTTGAAGTCGTGAGTTTGAAGTTGTGACTTTGAAGTCGTGACTTTAAAGTCTTACCATGTGACTTTGAAGTCGTGACTTTGAAGTCTTACTGTGTGACTGTGAAGCCGTGACTTTGAAGTTGTCACTTTGAAGTTTTACTGTGTCTGTGAAGTCGTGACTTTGAAGTCTTACTGTGTGACTGTAAATTTGTGACTGTGAATTTGTGACTTTGAATTCCTGACTTTGATGTCGAGACTTTGAAGTCTTACCATGTGACTTCAAAGTCGTGACTTTGAAGTTGTGACTTTGAAGTTTTACTGTGTCTGTGAAGTCGTGACTTTGAAGTCTTACTGTGTGACTGTGAAGTCGTGACTTTGAAGTCTTACTGCGTGACTGTTAAGTTTTAACTGTGAATTTGTGACTTTGAATTCCTGACTTTGAAGTTGTGACTTTGAAGTCTTACCGTGAAGTCGTGACTGTGAATTTGTGACTTTGAATTCCTGACTTTGAAGTCTTACTGTGTGACTGTGAAGCCGTGACTTTGAAGTCGTGACTTTGAAGTCTTACTGTGTGATTGTGAATTCCTAACTTTGATGCTGTGACTTTGATGTTGTGACTTTGATGTCGTGACTATGATGTTGTGACTTTGAAGTCTTACTGTGTGACTGTGAAGCCGTGACTTTGATGTCGTGACTTTGATGGTGTGACTTTGATGTCGTGACTTTGAAGTCTTACCATGTGACTTTGAAGTCGTGACTTTGAAGTTGTGACTTTGAAGTCTTACTGTGTGATTGTGAATTCCTAACTTTGATGCTGTGACTTTGATGTTGTGACTTTGATGTTGTGACTTTGATGTCGTGACTTTGAAGTCTTACCATGTGACTTTGAAGTCGTGACTTTGAAGTCGTGACTTTGAAGTCGTGACTTTGAAGTTTTACTGTGTCTGTGAAGTCGTGACTTTGAAGTCTTACTGTGTGATTGTGAATTCCTAACTTTGATGCTGTGACTTTGATGTCATGACTTTGATGTTGTGACTTTGATGTCGTGACTTTGAAGTCTTACTGTGTGACTGTGAAGCTGTGACTTTGAAGTTGTGACTTTAAAGTCGTGACTTTGAAGTTTTACTGTGTCTGTGAAGTCGTGACTTTGAAGTCTTACTGTGTGACTGTGAAGTCGTGACTTTGAAGTCTTACTGTGTGATTGTGAATTCCTAACTTTGATTCTGTGACTTTGATGTTGTGACTTTGATGTCGTGACTTTGAAGTCTTACCATGTGACTTTGAAGTTGTGACTTTGAAGTCATGACGTTGAAGTCTTTCCGTGAGACCGTGAAGTCGTGACTGTGAAGTCGTGACGTTGAAGTCTTACTGTGTGACTGTGAATTTGAATTCCTCACTTTGATGTCGTGACTTTGAAGTCTTACTGTGTGACTGTGAACTTGTGACTTTGAATTCCTGACTTTGATGTCGTGACTTTGAAGTCGTGACTTTGAAGTTTTACTGTGTCTGTGAAGTCGTGACTTTGAAGTCTTACTGTGTGACTGTGAAGTCGTGACTTTGAAGTCTTACTGTGTGATTGTGAATTACTAACTTTGATGCTGTGACTTTGATGTTGTGACTTTGAAGTCTTACCATGTGACGTTGAAGTCGTGACTTTGAAGTTGTGACTTTGAAGTCGTGACTTTGAAGTTTTACTGTGTCTGTGAAGTCGTGACGTTGAAGTCTTACTTTGTGACTGTGAAGTCGTGACTTTGAAGTCTTACTGTGTGATTGTGAATTCCTAACTTTGATGCTGTGACTTTGATGTTGTGACTTTGATGTTGTGACTTTGAAGTCTTACCATGTGACCTTGAAGTCGTGAGTTTGAAGTTGTGACTTTGAAGTCTTACCATGTGACTTTGAAGTTGTGACTTTGAAGTCGTGAAGTTTTACTGTATCTGTGAAGTCGTGACTTTGAAGTCTTACTGTGTGACTGTGAAGCTGTGACTTTGAAGTTGTGACTTTGAAGTTGTGACTTTGAAGTTTTACTGTGTCTGTGAAGTTGTGACTTTGAAGTCTTACTGTGTGACTGTGAAGTCGTGACTTTGAAGTCTTACTGTGTGATTGTGAATTCCTAACTTTGATGCTGTGACTTTGATGTTGTGACTTTGATGTCGTGACTTTGAAGTCTTACCATGTGACTTTGAAGTTGTGACTTTGAAGTTGTGACTTTGAAGTTTTACTGTGTCTGTGAAGTCGTGACTTTGAAGTCTTACTGTGTGACTGTAAATTTGTGACTGTGAATTTGTGACTTTGAATTCGTGACTTTGATGTCATGACTTTGAAGTCGTGACTTTGAAGTCTTACTGTGTGACTGTGAAGCCGTGACTTTGAAGTTGTGACTTTGAAGTCGTGACTTTGAAGTTTTACTGTGTCTGTGAAGTCGTGACGTTGAAGTCTTACTGTGTGACTGTGAAGTCGTGACTTTGAAGTCTTACTGTGTGATTGTGAATTCCTAACTTTGATGCTGTGACTTTGATGTTGTGACTTTGATGTTGTGAATTTGAAGTCTTACCATGAGACTTTGAAGTCATGAGTTTGAAGTTGTGACTTTGAAGTCTTACCATGTGACTTTGAAGTTGTGACTTTGAAGTACAGAACATCAAATTGGCATCAAAGGAACCGCCCTAAGCTGGTTTAAGTCTTATTTTTTAGATCGTTCTCAGTTTGCTCTTGTCAATGATGAATCCTCCATGCATACCAAAGTTTGTCATGGAGTCCCACAAGGTTCTGTACTCGGAGCACTTCTATTCAGTTCATATATGCTTCCTCTAGGGAACATTATTAGGAATCACTCCGTTAATTTTCATTGTTATGCCGACGACACCCAATTATATCTATCGATCAAGCCTGATGAAACCAATCAATTAACTAAACTCCAAGCATGCCTTAAAGATATAAAAAGTTGGATGACCTTCAATTTTCTGATGTTAAATTCAGAGAAAACTGAAGTTCTTGTAATTGGACCCAAAAACATCAGAGACTCTCTCTCTAGAGACTTAGTTACCTTAGATGGGATCACCCTGGCCTCCAGCTCCACCGTAAAGAATCTTGGAGTTGTTTTTGATCAGGATTTGTCCTTTAATGTCCACATAAAACAAATTTCAAGGACTGCATTCTTCCATTTACGTAACATTGCCAAAATCAGACGCATTGTATCTCAAGCAGATGCAGAAAAACTAGTCCACGCATTTGTTACTTCTAGGCTGGACTATTGTAACTCATTGTTATCAGGCTGCTCCAATAAGTCTCTTAGGACTTTGCAGCTAATTCAGAATGCTGCTGCACGTGTTCTGACAGGAACCAAGATCAGAGATCACATCTCTCCCATTTTGGCTTCCTTGCATTGGCTACCTGTTAAATCTAGAATAGAATTTAAAATTCTTCTCCTTACATACAAAGCTCTTCATGGTCAGGCACCATCATATCTAAAAGAGCTCATAGTACCTTACTACCCCTCTAGAACACTGCGCTCTCAGAATGCTGGGTTCCTTGTAGTTCCTATAGTTTCCAAAAGTAGATTGGGAACCAGAGCTTTCAGTTATCAAGCTCCTCTTCTGTGGAACAAACTACCATTTTGGGTTCGGGAGGCAGACACGGTCAACATTTTTAAGAGTAAACTTAAGACTTTCCTTTTTGATAGAGCTTATAGTTAGGGCTGGCTCAGGTCATCCCTTAGTTATGCTGCTATAGGACTATACTGCCGGGGGACTCCTCCTTTCAGGGTTATGCCTAGCCAGGCATGGTATTGGTTGAAGATGCAGTCACATCTCCCTTTACTGAAAACCCTCTCTCTCTCTCTCTCTCTCTCTCTCTCTCTCTCTCTCTCTCTCTCTCCTCTCCCTCTCACCATCACCACCATCTGTAAACATACATGTCTGTCATAGATGTACATTAATGCATCTTACTAACTAAACTTCTTCCCCGGAGTTTCTGTACTTTCTCGTCCAGCAGGTTCTCGTGGATCGTGACTGCTGCTGTGGTCCTGCATGACGTCCACTACATATATTATTACTGTCATTAATGTTACCAGATCTCCATTACAGTTTATAGTAACTTAGTTAATGATTTGCTGCTGCTGTGCATCTGTGTCTCTCTATCTCTACTACAGGTTCCACTGCTACTGTAATCATTTTATCATTCATTGTAATCCATTGTCATTTTTCATTGTAATTACACAAAATGTTTCTGTTGACTTGTTGACTGTACACGTGACATCTATTGCACGTCTGTCCGTCCTGGGAGAGGGATCCCTCCTCTGTGGCTCTTCCTGAGGTGTCTTCCACTTTTTTCCCTGTTAAAAGGGTTTTTTGTGGGCAAGTTTTTCCTCACTCGAACCGAGGGTCTAAGGACAGAGGGTGTCACTCCCTGTACAGATTGTGAAGCCCTCCGAGGCAAAATGTATTTTGCGACTTTGGGCTATACAAATAAAATTTGATTTGATTTGAATTTGAAGTTGTGACTTTGAAGTTGTGACTTTGAAGTCGTGACTTTGAAGTTTTACTGTGTCTGTGATGTCGTGACTTTGAAGTCTTACTGTGTGACTGTGAAGTCGTGACTTTGAAGTCTTACTGTGTGATTGTGAATTCCTTACTTTGATGTTGTGACTTTGATGTTGTGACTTTGATGTTGTGACTTTGATGTCGTGACTTTGAAGTCTTACTGTGTGATTGTGAATTCCTAACTTTGATGCTGTGACTTTGATGTTGTGACTTTGATGTTGTGACTTTGAAGTCTTACCATGAGACTTTGAAGTTGTGACTTTGAAGTCTTACCATGTGACTTTGAAATTGTGACTTTGAAGTCGTGACTTTGAAGTCGTGACTTTGAAGTTTTACTGTGTCTGTGAAGTCGTGACTTTGAAGTCTAACTGTGTGACTGTAAATTTGTGACTGTGAATTTGTGACTTTGAATTCCTGACTTTGATGTCGTGACTTTGAAGTCTTACCATGTGACTTCAAAGTCGTGACTTTGAAGTTGTGACTTTCAAGTCGTGACTTTGAAGTTGTGACTTTCAAGTCGTGACTTTGAAGTTTTACTGTGTCTGTGAACTCGTGACTTTGAAGTCTTACTGTGTGACTGTGAAGTCGTGACTTTGAAGTCTTACTGCGTGACTGTTAAGTTTTAACTGTGAATTTGTGACTTTGAATTCCTGACTTTGATGTCGTGACTTTGAAGTTGTGACTTTGAAGTCTCACCGTGAAGTCGTGACTGTGAATTTGTGACTTTGAATCCCTGACTTTGAAGTCGTGACTTTGAAGTCTTACTGTGTGACTGTGAAGCCGTGACTTTGAATTCGTGACTTTGAAGTCTTACTGTGTGATTGTGAATTCCTAACTTTGATGCTGTGACTTTGATGTCGTGACTTTGATGTCGTGACTTTGAAGTCTTACCATGTGACTTTGAAGTTGTGACTTTGAAGTCGTGACTTTGAAGTCTTACCATGTGACTTTGAAGTCGTGACTTTGAAGTTGTGACTTTGAAGTCATGACTTTGAAGTTGTGACTTTGAAGTCGTGACTTTGAAGTTTTACTGTGTCTGTGATGTCGTGACTTTGAAGTCTTACTGTGTGACTGTGAAGTCGTGACTTTGAAGTCTTACTGTGTGATTGTGAATTCCTTACTTTGATGTTGTGACTTTGATGTTGTGACTTTGAAGTCTTACCATGAGACTTTGAAGTCATGAGTTTGAAGTTGTGACTTTGAAGTCTTACCATGAGACTTTGAAGTCATGAGTTTGAAGTTGTGACTTTGAAGTCTTACCATGTGACTTTGAAGTTGTGACTTTGAAGTTGTGACTTTGAAGTTTTACTGTATCTGTGAAGTCGTGACTTTGAAGTCTTACAGTCTGACTGTGAAGCCGTCACTTTGAAGTTGTCACTTTGAAGTTGTCACTTTGAAGTTTTACTGTGTCTGTGAAGTCGTGACTTTGAAGTCTAACTGTGTGACTGTAAATTTGTGACTGTGAATTTGTGACTTTGAATTCCTGACTTTGATGTCGTGACTTTGAAGTCTTACCATGTGACTTCAAAGTCGTGACTTTGAAGTTGTGACTTTCAAGTCGTGACTTTGAAGTTTTACTGTGTCTGTGAACTCGTGACTTTGAAGTCTTACTGTGTGACTGTTAAGTTTTAACTGTGAATTTGTGACTTTGAATTCCTGACTTTGAAGTTGTGACTTTGAAGTCTTACCGTGAAGTCGTGACTGTGAATTTGTGACTTTGAATCCCTGACTTTGAAGTCGTGACTTTGAAGTCTTACTGTGTGACTGTGAAGCCGTGACTTTGAAGTCGTGACTTTGAAGTTGTGACTTTGAAGTCTTACTGTGTGATTGTGAATTCCTAACTTTGATGCTGTGACTTTGATGTCGTGACTTTGATGTCGTGACTTTGAAGTCTTACCATGTGACTTTGAAGTTGTGACTTTGAAGTCGTGACTTTGAAGTCTTACCATGTGACTTTGAAATTGTGACTTTGAAGTTGTGACTTTGAAGTCGTGACTTTGAAGTTTTACTGTGTCTGTGATGTCGTGACTTTGAAGTCTTACTGTGTGACTGTGAAGTCGTGACTTTGAAGTCTTACTGTGTGATTGTGAATTCCTTACTTTGATGTTGTGACTTTGATGTTGTGACTTTGATGTCGTGACTTTGATGTTGTGACTTTGATGTCGTGACTTTGAAGTCTTACTGTGTGACTGTGAAGCCGTGACTTTGAAGTTGTGACTTTGAAGTTTTACTGTGTCTGTGAAGTCGTGACTTTGAAGTCTTACTGTGTGACTGTGAAGTCGTGACTTTGAAGTCTTACTGTGTGATTGTGAATTCCTAACTTTGATGCTGTGACTTTGATGTCATGACTTTGATGTTGTGACTTTGATGTCGTGACTTTGAAGTCTTACTGTGTGACTGTGAAGCTGTGACTTTGAAGTCGTGACTTTGAAGTTTTACTGTGTCTGTGAAGTCGTGACTTTGAAGTCTTACTGTGTGACTGTGAAGTCGTGACTTTGAAGTCTTACTGTGTGATTGTGAATTCCTAACTTTGATGCTGTGACTTTGATGTTGTGACTTTGATGTCGTGACTTTGAAGTCTTACCATGTGACTTTGAAGTTGTGACTTTGAAGTTGTGACTTTGAAGTCCTCACTTTGATGTTGTGACTTTGAAGTCTTACTGCGTGACTGTTTAGTTTTAACTGTGAATTTGTGACTTTGAATTCCTGACTTTGAAGTTGTGACTTTGAAGTCTTACCGTGAAGTCGTGACTGTGAATTTGTGACTTTGAATCCCTGACTTTGAAGTCGTGACTTTGAAGTCTTACTGTGTGACTGTGAAGCCGTGACTTTGAAGTCGTGACTTTGAAGTTGTGACTTTGAAGTCTTACTGTGTGATTGTGAATTCCTAACTTTGATGCTGTGACTTTGATGTCGTGACTTTGATGTCGTGACTTTGAAGTCTTACCATGTGACTTTGAAGTTGTGACTTTGAAGTCGTGACTTTGAAGTCTTACCATGTGACTTTGAAATTGTGACTTTGAAGTTGTGACTTTGAAGTCGTGACTTTGAAGTTTTACTGTGTCTGTGATGTCGTGACTTTGAAGTCTTACTGTGTGACTGTGAAGTCGTGACTTTGAAGTCTTACTGTGTGATTGTGAATTCCTTACTTTGATGTTGTGACTTTGATGTTGTGACTTTGATGTCGTGACTTTGATGTTGTGACTTTGATGTCGTGACTTTGAAGTCTTACTGTGTGACTGTGAAGCCGTGACTTTGAAGTTGTGACTTTGAAGTTTTACTGTGTCTGTGAAGTCGTGACTTTGAAGTCTTACTGTGTGACTGTGAAGTCGTGACTTTGAAGTCTTACTGTGTGATTGTGAATTCCTAACTTTGATGCTGTGACTTTGATGTCATGACTTTGATGTTGTGACTTTGATGTCGTGACTTTGAAGTCTTACTGTGTGACTGTGAAGCTGTGACTTTGAAGTTGTGACTTTGAAGTCGTGACTTTGAAGTTTTACTGTGTCTGTGAAGTCGTGACTTTGAAGTCTTACTGTGTGACTGTGAAGTCGTGACTTTGAAGTCTTACTGTGTGATTGTGAATTCCTAACTTTGATGCTGTGACTTTGATGTTGTGACTTTGATGTCGTGACTTTGAAGTCTTACCATGTGACTTTGAAGTTGTGACTTTGAAGTTGTGACTTTGAAGTCCTCACTTTGATGTTGTGACTTTGTAGTCTTACTGTGTGACTGTGAAGTCGTGACTTTGAAGTCTTACTGTGTGATTGTGAATTCCTAACTTTAATACTGTGACTTTGATGTCGTGACTTCAAAGTCTTACTGTGTGACTGTGAAGCCGTGACTTTGAAGTTGTGACTTTGAAGTTTTACTGTGTCTGTGAAGTCGTGACTTTGAAGTCGTGACTTTGGAGTCTTACTGTTTGACTGTGAAGTCGTGACTTTGAAGTCTTACTGTGTGACTGTGAAGCCGTGACTTTGAAGTTGTGACTGAAGTTTCACTGTTTCTGTGAAGTCGTGACTTTGAAGTCTTACTGTGTGATGGTGAATTCCTAACTTTGATGTTGTGACTTTGATGTTGTGACTTTCATGTTGTGACTTTGATGTTGTGACTTTGAAGTCGTGACTTTGAAGTCTTACCATGTGACTTTGAAGTCGTGACTTTGAAGTCTTACCATGTGACTTTGAAGTCGTGACTTTGAAGTTGTGACTTTGAAGTCGTGACTTTGAAGTTTTACTGTGTCTGTGAAGTTGTGACTTTGAAGTCTTACTGTGTGATTGCAAATTTGTGACTGTGAATTTGTGACTTTGAATTCCTGACTTTGAAGTCGTGACTTTAAAGTCGTGACTTTGAAGTCTTACTGTGTGACTGTGAAGCCGTGACTTTGAAGTTGTGACTTTGAAGTCGTGACCTTGAAGTTTTACTGTGTCTGTGAAGTCGTGACTTTGAAGTCTTACTGTGTGATTGTGAATTCCTAACTTTGATGTTGTGACTTTGATGTTGTGACTTTGATGTCGTGACTATGATGTTGTGACTTTGAAGTCTTACTGTGTGACTGTGAAGCCGTGACTTTGATGTCGTGACTTTGATGGTGTGACTTTGATGTCGTGACTTTGAAGTCTTACTGTGTGATTGTGAATTCCTAACTTTGATGCTGTGACTTTGATGTCGTGACTTTGATGTTGTGACTTTGATGTCGTGACTTTGAAGTCTTACCATGTGACTTTGAAGTCGTGATTTTGAAGTCGTGACTTTGAAGTCGTGACTTTGAAGTCGTACTGTGTGATTTAAAGTCGTGACTTTGAAGTCATGATTTTGAAGTCGTGACTTTGAAGTTTTACTGTGTCTGTGAAGTCGTGACTTTGAAGTCTTACTGTGTGACTGTGAAGTCGTGACTTTGAAGTCTTACTGTGTGATTGTGAATTCCTAACTTTGATGCTGTGACTTTGATGTTGTGACTTTGATGTCGTGACATTGATGTCGTGACTTTGAAGTCGTGACTTTGAAGTCTTACTGTGTGACTGTGAAGCCGTGACTTTGAAGTTGTGACTGAAGTTTCACTGTGTCTGTGAAGTCGTGACTTTGAAGTCTTACTGTGTGATGGTGAATTCCTAACTTTGATGTCGTGACTTTGATGTTGTGACTTTGATGTTGTGACTTTGAAGTCGTGACTTTGAAGTCTTACCATGTGACTTTGAAGTCGTGACTTTGAAGTTGTGACTTTGAAGTCGTGACTTTGAAGTCTTACCATGTGACTTTGAAGTCGTGACTTTGAAGTTGTGACTTTGAAGTCGTGACTTTGAAGTTTTACTGTGTCTGTGAAGTTGTGACTTTGAAGTCTTACTGTGTGATTGCAAATTTGTGACTGTGAATTTGTGACTTTGAATTCCTGACTTTGAAGTCGTGACTTTGAAGTCGTGATTTTGAAGTCTTACTGTGTGACTGTGAAGCCGTGACTTTGAAGTTGTGACTTTGAAGTCGTGACCTTGAAGTTTTACTGTGTCTGTGAACTCGTGACTTTGAAGTCTTACTGTGTGATTGTGAATTCCTAACTTTGATGTTGTGACTTTGATGTCGTGACTTTGAAGTCTTACCATGTGACTTTGAAGTTGTGACTTTGAAGTCGTGACTTTGAAGTCTTACCATGTGACTTTGAAGTTGTGACTTTGAAGTCGTGACTTTGAAGTCTTACTGTGTGACTGTGAAGTCGTGACTTTGAAGTCTTACTGTGTGATTGTGAATTCCTAACTCTGATACTCTGACTTTGATGTCATGACTTTGATGTTGTGACTTTGATGTTGTGACTTTGAAGTCTTACTGTGTGACTGTGTTGCCGTGACTTTGAAGTTGTGACTTTGAAGTTTTACTGTGTCTGTGAAGTCGTGACTTTGAAGTCTTACTGTGTGACTGTGAAGCCGTGACTTTGAAGTTTTACTGTGTCTGTGAAGTTGTGACTTTGAAGTCTTACTGTGTGACTGTGAAGCCGTGACTTTGAAGTTTTACTGTGTCTGTGAAGTTGTGACTTTGAAGTCTTACTGTGTGATTGTGAATTCCTAACTTTGATGCTGTGACTTTGATGTTGTGACTTTGATGTCGTGACTTTGAAGTCTTACCGTGTGACTTTGAAGTCAGGACTTTGAAGTTGACTTTGAAGTCTTACTGTGTGATTGTGAATTCCTAACTTTGATGCTGTGACTTTGATGTCGTGACTTTGATGTTGTGACTTTGATGTCGTGACTTTGAAGTCTTACCGTGTGACTTTGAAGTCGTGACTTTGAAGTTGTGACTTTGAAGTCTTACTGTGTGATTGTGAATTCCTAACTTTGATGCTGTGACTCTTGTGTCAGTCACTCTTGTGACTTTGAAGTCTTAACATGTGACTTTGAAGTCGTGACTTTGAAGTTTTACTGTATCTGTGAAGTCGTGACTTTGAAGTCTTACTGTGTGACTGTTAAGTTTTAACTGTGAATTTGTGACTTTGAATTCCTGACTTTGATGTCGTGACTTTGAAGTCGTGACTTTGAAGTCTTGACTTTGAAGTCTTTCCGTGAGACCGTGAAGTCGTGACTGTGAAGTCGTGACGTTGAAGTCTTACTGTGTGACTGTGAATTTGAATTCCTCACTTTGATGTCGTGACTTTGAAGTCTTACTGTGTGATTGTGAATTCCTAACTTTGATGCTGTGACTTTGATGTCATGACTTTGATGTTGTGACTTTGAAGTCTTACTGTGTGACTGTGAAGCCGTGACTTTGAAGTTGTGACTTTGAAGTTTTACTGTGTCTGTGAAGTCGTGACTTTGAAGTCTTACTGTGTGACTGTAAATTTGTGACTGTGAATTTGTGACTTTGAATTCCTGACTTTGATGTCGTGACTTTGAAGTCTTACAATGTGACTTTGAAGTCGTGACTTTGAAGTCGTGACTTTGAAGTTTTACTGTGTCTGTGAAGTCGTGACTTTGAAGTCTTACTGTGTGACTGTGAAGTCGTGACTTTGAAGTCTTACTGTGTGACTGTGAAGTCGTTACTTTGAAGTCTTACTGCGTGACTGTTAAGTTTTAACTGTGAATTTGTGACTTTGAATTCCTGACTTTGATGTCGTGACTTTGAAGTTGTGACTATGAAGTCTTACTGTTAGAAAGGATGGACTTCTACTGCAGAATAACTGTAGAACTGGGTGTTTAGTTCAGGGATTAGGCGCCACCTTCTGGCTGGCTGTATTAATGCTTCCCAGTTAGTTAGACAGCGGAGAGTGCAGTTGCCGTGTGCATGGTATTGCTCAGCTGACAGAGCGGTGGAGTTGTCCCAATTAATGTTGTGCGTTCTTGAATACTTGTAAGTACTTTCCTCTTTGTTGTTCTTTAGGTTTTGTGTGGAGACAGCTATTTTCTCCCTAATTCATGTTCTTAGATTACCATTCTGTCTGTATGCCAGCTACTATGCTATTCATAGTAATTGATGTTAGCTTTAGCCTGGTCATTATTTGTATTATTATTACATCATATATTCCATGGTAATATGGGTTATGCGGTTGTATATCATTTAAGATTATACGTGTGAATTATGGCGTTGACTCTGTGTTAGTGATAATTGTGATAATTAGTGTTAATTGTCTAATTAAGGGCTGCATCATTGGCCGCTGGTCATTATTGACATTTAAGTTAATATACAAAGTTTCTCGTCCTGTTAAGCCTTACAGGATGATCGTGGTAATTTAGGTGTGAAATGGTGTATTTTATAGTTACACAGTTTGTCTGATAACACTGTACTTGTTATCTCTTTGTTCTGTAGAACCACAACCAACAGAATAGTCATCCATCTGTCCTCATCACTATAACTAAGTCACAAGCCAACAATAAAAGAAGTATACCGGATCCTGGATTGTTTATTGTGTTCTGACCGACACACAGTGGCGAGTGTAACAGATCCACCAGCCTCAGTCAGTATATTTGCGGCTTCTCAGCTACAATTTTGGTCCTTCGAGCCGGATTCAGACACTTGTCATTGAATCATCATGCAATCCAGAGAAAATATATTGCCAGCAGTCAGGCCAAAGAGGTCTACCCGCCCACCTGTCCGATTGGAGGACTACGACACAAGTTATGGCCGCAGAAGGATTCAAGCTCCACTGTCCCCTAGTGTAGCACAGCAAAGGTTTGACAGTGATGAGGGATGGCATTCAAACGTGGAGGGAGCTGCCGAGATGACACCCCTCACCCACAGCAGTCAGGATGCTCTGTGGCATGTGAGATTGGAGGAGCAGGATCACTCCTGGGATCAGACTGTCAACAGTTGGGTGGAACCTGACCTAGGAACGCAGACCCATCCACGGCATCAAGAGACCCTTGAGAGCCACGTAGATCCATTTTCCCCCTTCGTGTACCCCGGAGGAACTTCCAGACTCCCCAGTCAGTATCTGTCAGACTTGGAGGAAATCTGTAGGGAGAAAATGCAGCTACAGCAGTCCCAAAGAGCATTACGTGCAGAAATGACTGAACTCAAAGAGACCATGGGAAAGCTGATGGGATCAGTCCAACACCCTGAGCTACCACGTCAACCTGTCACAGCTAGACTGCTAGACACTGCGGTGCTACCTGAGCAAAGGCCACCCCCACCAGCAAGATCTGGTCCTCCAAAGTACCTCCCACCTCCTCCTCCACCTGAAGAGCTGGAAGAAGAAGATGATGACTGGCCTGACCCCCCTCCATGGCCAGAAATTGATGAAGCAAAAGAGCCTCCTCCAGTCACAGAACCTGTGCTGAACCTGCTGGAGAAATTGATGACTGAGCTTAAAGTCATGAAGTATCAATCGACAACCATCTGGCCAGCAGTTAAGATGTCACCGAACCCTAATGAGGATCCAACAGAACAGGCTCAGCCTAAGAGGCTGAGGCAGCTGAACGCTACACCACAGATGCCATATCACCCCTCTGAATCAGTTCAATACGGCCACAGCAAGCCACCTTTCCCCCAGAACATAAGCCCCCAGGCAACTGACCACAGGGCACCAGGAATGAAGTGGTCAGCAGTGACCTCAACACCTCAACCCCTGTATAACCCCATAGCCTTCACTGAGCCAACGTATAGAGGGCCAAGACCAAGCATCCCCTACTTCAGTCATCGTGACCCCAGCCAATTTGCACGCCTGAAGATAGCTCTGACAAACCTTTTACCCCCAGATGGCACTGAGCTGTTCAAATATCAGATTTTGGTAGACCACCTCAAGCTGGAAGAAGCCAGACTTGTTGCAGATTCTTACCTCATACACCGACACCATGACAGCCCTGAATGAGAAGTTCGGTCAGCCACACCAGATTGCCCTGAATGGATTCGCCCGATGTTCGTCGAGGGGACATAGCAGCCTTTGAGAAGTTTGCTCTTCAGGTGCGCTCCTTGGTAGGCATGCTTAGGACTCTGGGCTCAGAGGGTGAAGCAGAGCTGAAGTGTGGGTCTCATGTAACCCGTTTGCTGAGTAAGTTACCCCCAGAGCAGAGGGCAGACTTCAGGCGAGCCATGTTCCGCAACCCAAACACAGTTTACACTCTAGTGGATTTCTCTGAATGGTTACAATATGAGGCCTGGTGTCATGACTATGACAGCCAACTTCCAAGCTCAGGAGTCAGAGACAAGGCTGGCCAGAGGAAAAGAGTGGCTACCATCCTGCATGGATCCAAGGACAGCTCAGCACCCCCCAGCCTCCAAAATAAGAAGCAAGGTAAAGCAAAACCATACTGCCCTTACTGCGAAAATACGCAGCACTATCTCAGCCAGTGCTCTGCCATACAAGAGCTGTCTAAGGACCAACTGTCTAAATGGATAAGGACACATACCAGATGCTGGCGCTGTGCAAGATCTCACCATGCCGCGCAGTGTGACCTACGGAAGCCTTGTGGACTCTGTCAGGGCAAACATCTCCAGGTCCTCCACACCGTGAATACTCGAGAAGAGAAAGAAACAGCCAGAGAAGAGAGCTGTCTGGTCAGTACCACCACTGAAGTGCTGTACCTTCACAGACTGCCTGACTATAACAGGGTCCTACTTAAGGTTATCAGAGTGACCTTGCACCACCAAAATCACAGCCTTGACACCTACGCTCTATTAGACGACGGATCTGAGCGTACTATGCTCCTGCCAATGGCTGCTCAGAAGCTTGGTTTGAAAGGTGCCCCAGAAACCCTAGACCTGAGAACAGTAAGACAAGACATTCAGACCCTGAACGGTGCCTCCGTGTCGTTCTACATTTCCCCGGCTTCCAACAGCAAGAACCGCTTCGCCATCAAGGGAGCTTTTACGGCTGATCGCCTGGGACTAGCTAAACACTCCTACGCCATTAACAGCCTACAGAAACGATACAGGCACCTAGCTGGCCTTCCACTACAGTCCTTTGAGAATGCGCAACCGTTGCTGCTAATCGGCACAGACCACCCTCATCTCATTACACCCATCGAGCCTGTGAGGTTGGGCCCAAAAGGTGGGCCTGCAGCAGTCCAAACCAGGCTGGGCTGGACTCTTCAGGGTCCCATAAAGTCGGCAGAACGATGTCTCCGACCTCAACAGTGTCTGTTCACGGTGTGTTCCCCCCAATCCTCTGATTTACTGAGAAATGTGGAGAAGCTTTGGCAGGTGGACATCCTCCCATACAAGAACGAAAGGACTGTAACTCGCTCCAGGCAGGATAAAGACGCACTTGACATTCTTGAGACCAAGACATCTCGTGTGGAGGTCGACGGAGTCTTCCGTTATGCAACCCCACTCCTACGGAAGAAGGATATGCCTGTTTTCCAAGCCTTCCAAGAATCAGTCATGCCCAACCTGCGCAGTACTGAGAAGCGTCTCAGCAAAGACCCAGAACGTTCTGAAGCCTATTGTGAGGAAATCAAGAAATTGATTCAAGCTGGCACTGTGGCAAAGCTAGATCCTCAAGCTGTCACTCAGGGAGGAGAATCATGGTTCATCCCCCATCACATGGTTAGCCATAACAATAAGAACCGTATCGTGTTCAATTGTTCTCACCTGTACCGAGGCCTCAACCTTAATGAGCACCTACTCCCGGGGCCAACTCTTGGTGCTTCACTTTTGGGGGTGCTGTTGCGGTTCCGTGAGCACGCCATCGCCATCAGTGGAGACATCAAAGGTATGTTTCACCAAGTCCGCCTTCTCCCCGAGGACAGATCCTTGCTGAGGTTTGTGTGGCGTGAACTAGCCCGAGACCAACCCCCCGACGTTTACAAATGGCAAGTGCTTCCATTTGGCACTACTTGTAGCCCCTGCTGTGCCACATTCGCTCTACAACGTCATGTCAAAGACCACAGCCAACCCGGTGAAGACGTGCTGTTCTCTGTCGAGAAGTGTTTCTATGTAGACAACTGTCTGCAGAGTCTCACCACCAAAGAAGAAGCGATAGCCTTGGTTGATAAGTTACGAGCACTTCTCTCGTCAGGAGGTTTTGACCTTCGTCAGTGGACTAGTAATGAACCAAGTGTCATAAGTCACCTACCAAAGGTATCTAGATCCAACAGCAGTGAGCTCTGGCTATCCCAGGACAAGTCAGATACGTCCGAAAACACACTTGGGCTCAGCTGGAATACACACAAGGACACCCTGGGTTACAAACACAGACCGTAGAGAGTATGGGGTGTTAACAATGAGAAACATCTACAAAGTGCTAGCATCACAATATGATCCGCTTGGATACATATTGCCATACACCACTCGTGCCAAGGTGCTACTTCGCCATTTCTGGGAGAAACAGCGAGATTGGGACGATCCCCTTCTTCCTCAGGACCTGAAGCAGTTGTGGCTAGAGTGGGAAAACGAGCTACACACCCTGCCTCAGATTGTGCTGCCTAGACCCTACACCTCGACTGAGGCCGAGCTTTCAGATGTCACCAGACAGGTACATGTTTTCTGTGATGCATCAGAGCAAGCATATGGCTCAGTTGCATACCTCAGAACTGTAGATGGCCATGGTAAAGTCCACCTCTCCTTTCTCCTGGCTCGTTCTCGAGTAGCGCCTAGGCGTCAGATGTCCATACCCCGACTGGAGCTGTGTGCCGCAGTTACTGGAGCCCAGCTGGCAAAAATCTTGAAATCAGAGCTCACACTGAAAGTTGACAACACCATCTTGTGGACGGACTCGACTACTGTACTGACATGGCTACAATCAGAGTCATGCCGATTCAAGGTGTTTGTGGGTACTCAAGTAGCCGAGGTTCAGGAGCTGACAGACCCACAGGCATAGCGGTACGTTGATTCAGCTAAGAATCCGGCTGATGACATTACCAGAGGGAAGACTTTGATGGACCTAGCTGAGCCAAACAGATGGAGCCAGGGACCCCCCTTCCTCCTCCAGGGCCCAGATAGTTGGCCAGTTAAGCCAGTAACCCACACTGAAGAGGAGACCTCTGAACTACGGAAGGAAAATTTCTGCGGCACAGCCTCAACAGTGGCTAGGAGTTCTACTCTGGCTGAACATCAGTGCAGCAGCTGGAAGGAGCTTCTGGAGACTACAGTGGAGAATCTTCATGGGGCGGCAGAGACCAGAAGTGACTTAACTGCTGAAGACTACTGCAAAGCTGAGTGCCATATTATCAATAGGATACAGCAGGAGAGCTTCCCTGACGAGCTGCGACTTCTTAAGAGAGGGAAGCCTGTGCCCACCAATAGCAGACTAAGGGCCTTGGCCCCAGAACTGGATGAATCTGGAGAACTCATCAGGGTTGGTGGGAGGCTACGGCGTTGTACAGAGTTAGATCTGACTACTGTGCATCCCCTAGTTTTGGATCCTAACCATCCTTTCACTAAACTCCTGATTCAAGATTATGACAAGCGCTTAGGTCATCCTGGACCAGAGAGACTATTCGCAGAAATCCGACGGGCATTCTGGATACTACGCGGAAGAGAAGCCATACGTCGTTACCAGTATAACTGTCCTGACTGCAGACGCTGGAAAGCCAAGCCAACAGTTCCCAAGATGTCCGATCTGCCTGCCTCACGACTTCGGCTTTTCAAGCCAGCTTTCTATTCAACTGGGACAGACTGCTTTGGACCATTTCAGGTCAAGATAGGACGACGAATTGAAAAGAGGTGGGGCATAATTTTCAAGTGCCTGACTACTAGAGCTGTACATCTAGACATCCTGACTCACATTGACACTGATTCCTATCTCATGGCCCTACGAAGATTCATCTCCCGCCGGGGTACACCTGCTGAGATTATTTCGGACCAGGGAACCAACTTTCCTGGAGCAGAGAAAGAGCTGCGGAAAGCTGCTGCTGAAATGTCCCCCAATTTACAGCAGATTCTTGCCAAGCAACGGATAACATTTCGTTTTAACCCCCCAGGTTCCCCCCACTTTGGTGGAGTATGGGAACGAGAAATTCGCTCTGTCAAGATAGCCCTCTACACCACAGTTGGTGCTCAGCCTGTAACTGAGGAGGTTCTCAGGACAGTTCTCATTGAAGTGGAGGGAATCCTGAATTCAAAGCCCTTGGGCTATGTGTCCTCCAGCGTTGCTGACCTTGACCCGGTGACACCCAACCACCTGCTGATGGGGCGGCCAGATGGATCATTGCCTCAGGTTGTTTACCCTGAAACTGGACTTTTGAGCAGACGACGCTGGTGCCACTCTCAGGTCCTAGCAGACCATTTCTGGTCGAGATTCATCCGTGACTATCTCCCCAGTCTCCAAATCAGACAGAAGTGGCATGCTACTCCCGAGGACCTTGTGGAAGGTGCAGTGGTCATGCTGATAGACCCACAGCTTCCACGAGCACTTTGGCCTATTGGACGTGTAACAAAGGTACACTCAAGTGCAGATGGACGCATAAGATCTGCTGATGTGCAAATCAAGGCCAAGGTCTACACTAGACCGGTGGCACGGATGGTAGTCCTCCCCGCCTTACCTGAAGGATCAGAGGACATTGTTCCAGTTAGGGATATACCGAATTAGGAGCCTTTCAATGAAGCAAATGTACTCTGTACATTTGGGGGCGGCTGTTAGAAAGGCTGGACTTCTACTGCAGAATAACTGTAGAACTGGGTGTTTAGTTCAGGGATTAGGCGCCACCTACTGGCTGGCTGTATTAATGCTTCCCAGTTAGTTAGACAGCGGAGAGTGCAGTTGCCGTGTGCATGGTATTGCTCAGCTGACAGAGCGGTGGAGTTGTCCCAATTAATGTTGTGCGTTCTTGAATACTTGTAAGTACTTTCCTCTTTGTTGTTCTTTAGGTTTTGTGTGGAGACAGCAATTTTCTCCCTAATTCATGTTCTTAGATTACCATTCTGTCTGTATGCCAGCTACTATGCTATTTACAGTAATTGATGTTAGCTTTAGCCTGGTCATTATTTGTATTATTATTACATCATATATTCCATGGTAATATGGGTTATGCGGTTGTATATCATTTAAGATTATACGTGTGAATTATGGCGTTGACTCTGTGTTAGTGATAATTGTGATAATTAGTGTTAATTGTCTAATTAAGGGCTGCATCATTGGCTGCAGGTTATTATTGACATTTAAGTTAATATACAAAGTTTCTCGTCCTGTTAAGCCTTACAGGATGATCGTGGTAATTTAGGTGTGAAATGGTGTATTTTATAGTTACACAGTTTGTCTGATAACACTGTACTTGTTATCTCTTTGTTCTGTAGAACCACAACCAACAGAATAGTCATCCATCTGTCCTCATCACTATAACTAAGTCACAAGCCAACAATAAAAGAAGTATACCGGATCCTGGATTGTTTATTGTGTTCTGACCGACACACAGTGGCGAGTGTAACAGATCCACCAGCCTCAGTCAGTATATTTGCGGCTTCTCAGCTACACTTACCGTGAAGTCGTGACTGTGAATTTGTGACTTTGAATTCCTGACTTTGAAGCCGTGACTTTGAAGTCTTACTGTGTGACTATGAAGCCATGACTTTGAAGTCGTGACGTTGAAGTCTTACTGTGTGATTGTGAATTCCTAACTTTGATGCTGTGACTTTGATGTCGTGACTTTGATGTCGTGACTTTGAAGTCCTACCATGTGACTTTGAAGTTGTGACTTTGAAGTCGTGACTTTGAAGTCTTACTGTGTGACTGTGAAGTCGTGACTTTGAAGTCTTACTGTGTGATTGTGAATTCCTAACTTTGATGCTGTGACTTTGATGTTGTGACTTTGATGTTGTGACTTTGATGTTGTGACTGTGAAGCCGTGACTTTGATGTCGTGACTTCGATGTTGTGACTTTGATGTCGTGACTTTGAAGTCTTACCATGTGACTTTGAAGTCGTGACTTTGAAGTCGTGACTTTGAAGTTGTACTGTGTGATTTAAAGTCGTGACTTTGAAGTCGTGACTTTGAAGTCTTACTGTGTGACTGTGAAGTCGTGACTTTGAAGTCTTACTGTGTGATTGTGAATTCCTAACTTTGATGCTGTGACTTTGATGTCGTGACTTTGATGTTGTGACTTTGATGTTGTGACTTTGATGTCGTGACTTTGAAGTCTTACCATGTAACTTTGAAGTCGTGACTTTGAAGTTGTGACTCTGAAGTTGTGACTTTGAAGTCTTACCGTGTGACTTTGAAGTCGTGACTTTGAAGTTTTACTGCGTCTGTGAAGTCGTGACTTTGAAGTCTTACTGTGTGACTTTGAAGTCGTGACTTTGAAGTCTTACTGTGTGATTGTGAATTCCTAACTTTGATGCTGTGACTTTGATGTTGTGACTTTGATGTCTTACTGTGTGACTGTGAAGCCATGACTTTGAAGTCGTGACGTTGAAGTCTTACTGTGTGATTGTGAATTCCTAACTTTGATGCTGTGACTTTGATGTCGTGACTTTGATGTCGTGACTTTGAAGTCTTACCATGTGACTTTGAAGTTGTGACTTTGAAGTCGTGACTTTGAAGTCTTACTGTGTGACTGTGAAGTCGTGACTTTGAAGTCTCACTGTGTGATTGTGAATTCCTAACTTTGATGCTGTGACTTTGATGTTGTGACTTTGATGTTGTGACTGTGAAGCCGTGACTTTGAAGTCTTACTGTGTGACTGTGAAGTCGTGACTTTGAAGTCTTACTGTGTGATTGTGAATTCCTAACTTTGATGCTGTGACTTTGATGTCATGACTTTGATGTCGTGACTTTGAAGTCTTACTGTGTGACTGTGAAGCTGTGACTTTGAAGTTGTGACTTTGAAGTCGTGACTTTGAAGTTTTACTGTGTCTGTGAAGTCGTGACTTTGAAGTCTTACTGTGTGACTGTGAAGTCGTGACTTTGAAGCCTTACTGTGTGACTGTGAATTTGTGACTTTGAAGTCGTGACTTTGATGTCGTGACTTTGAAGTCTTACTGTGTGATTGTGAATTCCTAACTTTGATGCTGTGACTTTGATGTCATGACTTTGATGTTGTGACTTTGAAGTTTTACTGTGTCTGTGAAGTCGTGACTTTGAAGTCTTACTGTGTGATTGTGAATTCCTAACTTTGATGCTGTGACTTTGATGTCGTGACTTTGATGTTGTGACTTTGATGTTGTGACTTTGATGTCGTGACTTTGAAGTCTTACCATGTGACTTTGAAGTCGTGACTTTGAAGTTGTGACTTTGAAGTTGTGACTTTGAAGTCTTACCGTGTGACTTTGAAGTCGTGACTTTGAAGTTTTACTGCGTCTGTAAAGTCGTGACTTTGAAGTCTTACTGTGTGACTGTGAAGTCGTGACTTTGAAGTCTTACTGTGTGATTGTGAATTCCTAACTTTGATGCTGTGACTTTGATGTTGTGACTTTGATGTCGTGACTTTGAAGTCGTGACTTTGAAGTCGTGACTTTGAATTCTTACTGTGTGACTGTGAAGTCGTGACTTTGAAGTCTTACTGTGTGACTGTTAAGTTTTAACTGTGAATTTGTGACTTTGAATTCCTGACTTTGATGTCGTGACTTTGAAGTCTTACTGTGTGATTGTGAATTCCTAACTTTGATGCTGTGACTTTGATGTCATGACTTTGATGTCGTGACTTTGAAGTCTTACTGTGTGACTGTGAAGCTGTGACTTTGAAGTTGTGACTTTGAAGTCGTGACTTTGAAGTTTTACTGTGTCTGTGAAGTCGTGACTTTGAATTCTTACTGTGTGACTGTGAAGTCGTGACTTTGAAGCCTTACTGTGTGATTGTGAATTCCTAACTTTGATGCTGTGACTTTGATATTGTGACTTTGATGTCGTGACTTTGAAATCTTACCATGTGACTTTGAAGTCGTGACTTTGAAGTCTTGCTGTGTCTGTGAAGTCGTGACGTTGAAGTCTTACTGTGTGACTGTGAATTTGTGACTTTGAAGTCGTGACTTTGATGTCGTGACTTTGAAGTTTTACTGTGTCTGTGAAGTCGTGACTTTGAAGTCTTACTGTGTGATTGTGAATTCCTAACTTTGATGCTGTGACTTTGATGTCGTGACTTTGATGTTGTGACTTTGATGTTGTGACTTTGATGTCGTGACTTTAAAGTCTTACCATGTGACTTTGAAGTCGTGACTTTGAAGTTGTGACTTTGAAGTTGTGACTTTGAAGTCTTACCGTGTGACTTTGAAGTCGTGACTTTGAAGTTTTACTGCGTCTGTAAAGTCGTGACTTTGAAGTCTTACTGTGTGACTGTGAAGTCGTGACTTTGAAGTCTTACTGTGTGACTGTTAAGTTTTAACTGTGAATTTGTGACTTTGAATTCCTGACTTTGATGTCGTGACTTTGAAGTCGTGACTTTGAAGTCTTACCGTGAGACCGTGAAGTCGTGACTGTGAAGTCTTGGCGTTGAACCCTTACTGTGTGACTGTGAATTTGTGACTTTGAATTCCACACTTTGATGTCGTGACTTTGAAGTCTTACTGTGTGATTGTGAATTCTTACTGTGTGAGTGTGAAGCCGTGACTTTGATGCTGTGACTTTGATGTTGTGACTTTGAATTCCTAACTTTGATGCTGTGACTTTGATGTTGTGACTTTGATGTCGTGACTTTGAAGTCTTACTGTGTGACTGTGAAGCCGTGACTTTGAAGTTGTGACTTTGAAGTTTTACTGTGTCTGCGAAGTCGTGACTTTGAAGTCTTACTGTGTGACTGTAAATTTGTGACTGTGAATTTGTGACTTTGATGTTGTGACTTTGAAGTCTTACCATGTGACTGAAGTCGTGACTTTGAAGTCTTACCATGTGACTTTGAAGTCGTGACTTTGAAGTTGTGACTTTGAAGTCGTGACTTTGAAGTCTTACCGTGTGACTTTGAAGTCGTGACTTTGAAGTCTTACTGTGTGACTGTGAAGTCGTGACTTTGAAGTCTTACTGTGTGATTGTGAATTCCTAACTTTGATGCTGTGACTTTGATGTTGTGACTTTGATGTTGTGACTGTGAAGCCGTGACTTTGATGTCGTGACTTTGAAGTCGTGATTTTGAAGTCGTGACTTTGAAGTTTTACTGTGTCTGTGAAGTCGTGACTTTGAAGTCTTACTGTGTAACTGTGAAGTCGTGACTTTGAAGTCTTACTGTGTGATTGTGAATTCCTAACTTTGATGCTGTGACTTTGATGTCATGACTTTGATGTCGTGACTTTGAAGTCTTACTGTGTGACTGTGAAGCTGTGACTTTGAAGTTGTGACTTTGAAGTCGTGACTTTGAAGTTTTACTGTGTCTGTGAAGTCGTGACTTTGAAGTCTTACTGTGTGACTGTGAAGTCGTGACTTTGAAGCCTTACTGTGTGATTGTGAATTTGTGACTTTGAATTCCTCACTTTGATGTCGTGACTTTGAAGTCTTACTGTGTGATTGTGAATTCCTAACTTTGATGCTGTGACTTTGATGTTGTGACTTTGAATTCCTAACTTTGATGCTGTGACTTTGATGTTGTGACTTTGAAGTCTTACTGTGTGACTGTGAAGTCTTACTGTGTGAGTGTGAAGCCGTGACTTTGAAGTCGTGACTTTGAAGTTTTACTGTGTCTGTGAAGTCGTGACTTTGAAGTCTTACTGTGTGATTGTGAATTTCTAACTTTGATGCTGTGACTTTGATGTCGTGCCTTTGATGTCGTGACTTTGAAGTCTTACCATGTGACTTTGAAGTTGTGATTTTGAAGTCGGGACTTTGAAGTCTTACCATGTGACTTTGAAGTCGTGACTTTGAAGTTGTGACTTTGAAGTCGTGACTTTGAAGTTGTGACTTTGAAGTCGTGACTTTGAAGTTTTACTGTGTCAGTGAAGTCGTGACTTTGAAGTCTTACTGTGTGATTGTGAATTCCTAACTTTGATACTGTGACTTTGATGTCATGACTTTGATGTTGTGACTTTGATGTCGTGACTTTGAAGTCTTACTGTGTGACTGTGAAGCCGTGACTTTGAAGTTGTGACTTTGAAGTTTTACTGTGTCTGCGAAGTCGTGACTTTGAAGTCTTACTGTGTGACTGTAAATTTGTGACTGTGATTTGTGACTTTGATGTTGTGACTTTGAAGTCTTACCATGTGACTGAAGTCGTGACTTTGAAGTCTTACCATGTGACTTTGAAGTCGTGACTTTGAAGTTGTGACTTTGAAGTCGTGACTTTGAAGTCTTACCGTGTGACTTTGAAGTCGTGACTTTGAAGTCTTACTGTGTGACTGTGAAGTCGTGACTTTGAAGTCTTACTGTGTGATTGTGAATTCCTAACTTTGATGCTGTGACTTTGATGTTGTGACTTTTATGTTGTGACTGTGAAGCCGTGACTTTGATGTCGTGACTTTGAAGTCGTGATTTTGAAGTCGTGACTTTGAAGTTTTACTGTGTCTGTGAAGTCGTGACTTTGAAGTCTTACTGTGTAACTGTGAAGTCGTGACTTTGAAGTCTTACTGTGTGATTGTGAATTCCTAACTTTGATGCTGTGACTTTGATGTCATGACTTTGATGTCGTGACTTTGAAGTCTTACTGTGTGACTGTGAAGCTGTGACTTTGAAGTCGTGACTTTGAAGTTTTACTGTGTCTGTGAAGTCGTGACTTTGAAGTCTTACTGTGTGACTGTGAAGTCGTGACTTTGAAGCCTTACTGTGTGATTGTGAATTCCTAACTTTGATGCTGTGACTTTGATATTGTGACTTTGATGTCGTGACTTTGAAATCTTACCATGTGACTTTGAAGTCGTGACTTTGAAGTCTTGCTGTGTCTGTGAAGTCGTGACGTTGAAGTCTTACTGTGTGACTGTGAATTTGTGACTTTGAAGTCGTGACTTTGATGTCGTGACTTTGAAGTCTTACTGTGTGATTGTGAATTCCTAACTTTGATGCTGTGACTTTGATGTCGTGACTTTGATGTTGTGACTTTGATGTCGTGACTTTGATGTTGTGACTTTGATGTTGTGACTTTGATGTTGTGACTTTGATGTCGTGACTTTGAAGTCTTACCATGTGACTTTGAAGTCGTGACTTTGAAGTTGTGACTTTGAAGTCTTACCGTGTGACTTTGAAGTCTTACTGCGTCTGTGAAGTCGTGACTTTGAAGTCTTACTGTGTGACTGTGAAGTCGTGACTTTGAAGTCTTACTGTGTGATTGTGAATTCCTAACTTTGATGCTGTGACTTTGATGTTGTGACTTTGATGTCGTGACTTTGAAGTCGTGACTTTTAAGTCGTGACTTTGAAGTCTTACTGTGTGATGTGAAGTCGTGACTTTGAAGTTGTGACTTTGAAGTTTCACTGTGTCTGTGAAGTCGTGACTTTGAAGTCTTACTGTGTGACTGTGAAGTCGTGACTTTGAAGTCTTACTGTGTGACTGTTAAGTTTTAACTGTGAATTTGTGACTTTGAATTCCTGACTTTGAAGTCGTGACTTTGAAGTCTTACCGTGAGACCGTGAAGTCGTGACTGTGAACTCGTGGCGTTGAACCCTTACTGTGTGACTGTGAATTTGTGACTTTGAATTCCTCACTTTGATGTCGTGACTTTGAAGTCTTACTGTGTGATTGTGAATTCCTAACTTTGATGCTGTGACTTTGATGTTGTCACTTTGAATTCCTAACTTTGATGCTGTGACTTTGATGTTGTGACTTTGAAGTCTTACTGTGTGACTGTGAAGTCTTACTGTGTGAGTGTGAAGCCGTGACTTTGAAGTCGTGACTTTGAAGTTTTACTGTGTCTGTGAAGTCGTGACTTTGAAGTCTTACTGTGTGATTGTGAATTTCTAACTTTGATGCTGTGACTTTGATGTCGTGACTTTGATGTCGTGACTTTGAAGTCTTACCATGTGACTTTGAAGTTGTGATTTTGAAGTCGGGACTTTGAAGTCTTACCATGTGACTTTGAAGTTGTGACTTTGAAGTCGTGACTTTGAAGTTGTGACTTTGAAGTCGTGACTTTGAAGTTTTACTGTGTCAGTGAAGTCGTGACTTTGAAGTCTTACTGTGTGATTGTGAATTCCTAACTTTGATACTGTGACTTTGATGTCATGACTTTGATGTTGTGACTTTGATGTCGTGACTTTGAAGTCTTACTGTGTGACTGTGAAGCCGTGACTTTGAAGTTGTGACTTTGAAGTTTTACTGTGTCTGCGAAGTCGTGACTTTGAAGTCTTACTGTGTGACTGTAAATTTGTGACTGTGAATTTGTGACTTTGATGTTGTGACTTTGAAGTCTTACCATGTGACTGAAGTCGTGACTTTGAAGTCTTACCATGTGACTTTGAAGTCGTGACTTTGAAGTTGTGACTTTGAAGTCGTGACTTTGAAGTCTTACCGTGTGACTTTGAAGTCTTACTGTGTGACTGTGAAGTCGTGACTTTGAAGTCTTACTGTGTGATTGTGAATTCCTAACTTTGATGCTGTGACTTTGATGTTGTGACTTTGATGTTGTGACTGTGAAGTCGTGACTTTGATGTCGTGACTTTGAAGTCGTGATTTTGAAGTCGTGACTTTGAAGTTTTACTGTGTCTGTGAAGTCGTGACTTTGAAGTCTTACTGTGTAACTGTGAAGTCGTGACTTTGAAGTCTTACTGTGTGATTGTGAATTCCTAACTTTGATGCTGTGACTTTGATGTCATGACTTTGATGTCGTGACTTTGAAGTCTTACTGTGTGACTGTGAAGCTGTGACTTTGAAGTTGTGACTTTGAAGTCGTGACTTTGAAGTTTTACTGTGTCTGTGAAGTCGTGACTTTGAAGTCTTACTGTGTGACTGTGAAGTCGTGACTTTGAAGCCTTACTGTGTGATTGTGAATTTGTGACTTTGAATTCCTCACTTTGATGTCGTGACTTTGAAGTCTTACTGTGTGATTGTGAATTCCTAACTTTGATGCTGTGACTTTGATGTTGTGACTTTGAATTCCTAACTTTGATGCTGTGACTTTGATGTTGTGACTTTGAAGTCTTACTGTGTGACTGTGAAGTCTTACTGTGTGAGTGTGAAGCCGTGACTTTGAAGTCGTGACTTTGAAGTTTTACTGTGTCTGTGAAGTCGTGACTTTGAAGTCTTACTGTGTGATTGTGAATTTCTAACTTTGATGCTGTGACTTTGATGTCGTGCCTTTGATGTCGTGACTTTGAAGTCTTACCATGTGACTTTGAAGTTGTGATTTTGAAGTCGGGACTTTGAAGTCTTACCATGTGACTTTGAAGTCGTGACTTTGAAGTTGTGACTTTGAAGTTGTGACTTTGAAGTCGTGACTTTGAAGTTGTGACTTTGAAGTCGTGACTTTGAAGTTTTACTGTGTCAGTGAAGTCGTGACTTTGAAGTCTTACTGTGTGATTGTGAATTCCTAACTTTGATACTGTGACTTTGATGTCATGACTTTGATGTTGTGACTTTGATGTCGTGACTTTGAAGTCTTACTGTGTGACTGTGAAGCCGTGACTTTGAAGTTGTGACTTTGAAGTTTTACTGTGTCTGCGAAGTCGTGACTTTGAAGTCTTACTGTGTGACTGTAAATTTGTGACTGTGAATTTGTGACTTTGATGTTGTGACTTTGAAGTCTTACCATGTGACTGAAGTCGTGACTTTGAAGTCTTACCATGTGACTTTGAAGTCGTGACTTTGAAGTTGTGACTTTGAAGTCGTGACTTTGAAGTCTTACCGTGTGACTTTGAAGTCGTGACTTTGAAGTCTTACTGTGTGACTGTGAAGTCGTGACTTTGAAGTCTTACTGTGTGATTGTGAATTCCTAACTTTGATGCTGTGACTTTGATGTTGTGACTTTGATGTTGTGACTGTGAAGCCGTGACTTTGATGTCGTGACTTTGAAGTCGTGATTTTGAAGTCGTGACTTTGAAGTTTTACTGTGTCTGTGAAGTCGTGACTTTGAAGTCTTACTGTGTAACTGTGAAGTCGTGACTTTGAAGTCTTACTGTGTGATTGTGAATTCCTAACTTTGATGCTGTGACTTTGATGTCATGACTTTGATGTCGTGACTTTGAAGTCTTACTGTGTGACTGTGAAGCTGTGACTTTGAAGTTGTGACTTTGAAGTCGTGACTTTGAAGTTTTACTGTGTCTGTGAAGTCGTGACTTTGAAGTCTTACTGTGTGACTGTGAAGTCGTGACTTTGAAGCCTTACTGTGTGATTGTGAATTCCTAACTTTGATGCTGTGACTTTGATATTGTGACTTTGATGTCGTGACTTTGAAATCTTACCATGTGACTTTGAAGTCGTGACTTTGAAGTCTTGCTGTGTCTGTGAAGTCGTGACGTTGAAGTCTTACTGTGTGACTGTGAATTTGTGACTTTGAAGTCGTGACTTTGATGTCGTGACTTTGAAGTCTTACTGTGTGATTGTGAATTCCTAACTTTGATGCTGTGACTTTGATGTCGTGACTTTGATGTTGTGACTTTGATGTCGTGACTTTGATGTTGTGACTTTGATGTTGTGACTTTGATGTCGTGACTTTGAAGTCTTACCATGTGACTTTGAAGTCGTGACTTTGAAGTTGTGACTTTGAAGTCTTACCGTGTGACTTTGAAGTCTTACTGCGTCTGTGAAGTCGTGACTTTGAAGTCTTACTGTGTGACTGTGAAGTCGTGACTTTGAAGTCTTACTGTGTGATTGTGAATTCCTAACTTTGATGCTGTGACTTTGATGTTGTGACTTTGATGTCGTGACTTTGAAGTCGTGACTTTTAAGTCGTGACTTTGAAGTCTTACTGTGTGATGTGAAGTCGTGACTTTGAAGTTGTGACTTTGAAGTTTCACTGTGTCTGTGAAGTCGTGACTTTGAAGTCTTACTGTGTGACTGTGAAGTCGTGACTTTGAAGTCTTACTGTGTGACTGTTAAGTTTTAACTGTGAATTTGTGACTTTGAATTCCTGACTTTGATGTCGTGACTTTGAAGTCGTGACTTTGAAGTCTTACGTGAGACCGTGAAGTCGTGACTGTGAAGTCGTGGCGTTGAACCCTTACTGTGTGACTGTGAATTTGTGACTTTGAATTCCTCACTTTGATGTCGTGACTTTGAAGTCTTACTGTGTGATTGTGAATTCCTAACTTTGATGCTGTGACTTTGATGTTGTGACTTTGAATTCCTAACTTTGATGCTGTGACTTTGATGTTGTGACTTTGAAGTCTTACTGTGTGACTGTGAAGTCTTACTGTGTGAGTGTGAAGCCGTGACTTTGAAGTCGTGACTTTGAAGTTTTACTGTGTCTGTGAAGTCGTGACTTTGAAGTCTTACTGTGTGATTGTGAATTTCTAACTTTGATGCTGTGACTTTGATGTCGTGACTTTGATGTCGTGACTTTGAAGTCTTACCATGTGACTTTGAAGTTGTGATTTTGAAGTCGGGACTTTGAAGTCTTACCATGTGACTTTGAAGTTGTGACTTTGAAGTCGTGACTTTGAAGTTTTACTGTGTCAGTGAAGTCGTGACTTTGAAGTCTTACTGTGTGATTGTGAATTCCTAACTTTGATACTGTGACTTTGATGTCATGACTTTGATGTTGTGACTTTGATGTCGTGACTTTGAAGTCTTACTGTGTGACTGTGAAGCCGTGACTTTGAAGTTGTGACTTTGAAGTTTTACTGTGTCTGTGAAGTCGTGACTTTGAAGTCTTACTGTGTGACTGTAAATTTGTGACTGTGAATTTGTGACTTTGATGTTGTGACTTTGAAGTCTTACCATGTGACTGAAGTCGTGACTTTGAAGTCTTACCATGTGACTTTGAAGTCGTGACTTTGAAGTTGTGACTTTGAAGTCGTGACTTTGAAGTCTTACCGTGTGACTTTGAAGTCGTGACTTTGAAGTCTTACTGTGTGACTGTGAAGTCGTGACTTTGAAGTCTTACTGTGTGATTGTGAATTCCTAACTTTGATGCTGTGACTTTGATGTTGTGACTTTGATGTTGTGACTGTGAAGCCGTGACTTTGATGTCGTGACTTTGAAGTCGTGATTTTGAAGTCGTGACTTTGAAGTTTTACTGTGTCTGTGAAGTCGTGACTTTGAAGTCTTACTGTGTAACTGTGAAGTCGTGACTTTGAAGTCTTACTGTGTGATTGTGAATTCCTAACTTTGATGCTGTGACTTTGATGTCATGACTTTGATGTCGTGACTTTGAAGTCTTACTGTGTGACTGTGAAGCTGTGACTTTGAAGTTGTGACTTTGAAGTCGTGACTTTGAAGTTTTACTGTGTCTGTGAAGTCGTGACTTTGAATTCTTACTGTGTGACTGTGAAGTCGTGACTTTGAAGCCTTACTGTGTGATTGTGAATTCCTAACTTTGATGCTGTGACTTTGATATTGTGACTTTGATGTCGTGACTTTGAAATCTTACCATGTGACTTTGAAGTCGTGACTTTGAAGTCTTGCTGTGTCTGTGAAGTCGTGACGTTGAAGTCTTACTGTGTGACTGTGAATTTGTGACTTTGAAGTCGTGACTTTGATGTCGTGACTTTGAAGTTTTACTGTGTCTGTGAAGTCGTGACTTTGAAGTCTTACTGTGTGATTGTGAATTCCTAACTTTGATGCTGTGACTTTGATGTCGTGACTTTGATGTTGTGACTTTGATGTTGTGACTTTGATGTCGTGACTTTAAAGTCTTACCATGTGACTTTGAAGTCGTGACTTTGAAGTTGTGACTTTGAAGTTGTGACTTTGAAGTCTTACCGTGTGACTTTGAAGTCGTGACTTTGAAGTTTTACTGCGTCTGTAAAGTCGTGACTTTGAAGTCTTACTGTGTGACTGTGAAGTCGTGACTTTGAAGTCTTACTGTGTGACTGTTAAGTTTTAACTGTGAATTTGTGACTTTGAATTCCTGACTTTGATGTCGTGACTTTGAAGTCGTGACTTTGAAGTCTTACCGTGAGACCGTGAAGTCGTGACTGTGAAGTCTTGGCGTTGAACCCTTACTGTGTGACTGTGAATTTGTGACTTTGAATTCCACACTTTGATGTCGTGACTTTGAAGTCTTACTGTGTGATTGTGAATTCTTACTGTGTGAGTGTGAAGCCGTGACTTTGATGCTGTGACTTTGATGTTGTGACTTTGAATTCCTAACTTTGATGCTGTGACTTTGAAGTCTTACTGTGTGATTGTGAAGTCTTACTGTGTGAGTGTGAAGCCGTGACTTTGAAGTCGTGACTTTGAAGTTTTACTGTGTCTGTGAAGTCGTGACTTTGAAGTCTTACTGTGTGATTGTGAATTTCTAACTTTGATGCTGTGACTTTGATGTCGTGACTTTGAAGTCTTACCATGTGACTTTGAAGTTGTGATTTTGAAGTCGGGACTTTGAAGTCTTACCATGTGACTTTGAAGTCGTGACTTTGAAGTTGTGACTTTGAAGTCGTGACTTTGAAGTTGTGACTTTGAAGTCGTGACTTTGAAGTTTTACTGTGTCAGTGAAGTCGTGACTTTGAAGTCTTACTGTGCGATTGTGAATTCCTAACTTTGATACTGTGACTTTGATGTCATGACTTTGATGTTGTGACTTTGATGTCGTGACTTTGAAGTCTTACTGTGTGACTGTGAAGCCGTGACTTTGAAGTTGTGACTTTGAAGTTTTACTGTGTCTGTGAAGTCGTGACTTTGAAGTCTTACTGTGTGACTGTAAATTTGTGACTGTGAATTTGTGACTTTGATGTTGTGACTTTGAAGTCTTACCATGTGACTGAAGTCGTGACTTTGAAGTCTTACCATGTGACTTTGAAGTCGTGACTTTGAAGTCGTGACTTTGAAGTCTTACTGTGTGACTGTGAAGTCGTGACTTTGAAGTCTAACTGTGTGATTGTGAATTCCTAACTTTGATACTGTGACTTTGATGTCATGACTTTGATGTTGTGACTTTGATGTCGTGACTTTGAAGTCTTACTGTGTGACTGTGAAGCCGTGACTTTGAAGTCTCACTGTGTGATTGTGAATTCCTATCTTTGATGCTGTGACTTTGATGTTGTGACTTCGAAGTTGTGACTTTGAAGTTGTGACTTTCAAGTCGTGACTTTGAAGTTTTACTGTGTCCGTGAAGTCGTGACTTTGAAGTCTTACTGTGTGATTGTGAATTCCTAACTTTGATACTGTGACTTTGATGTCGTGACTTTGATTTTGTGACTTTGATGTTGTGACTTTGATGTTGTGACTTTGATGTCGTGACTTTGAAGTCTTACCATGTGACTTTGAAGTCGTGACTTTGAAGTCTTACTGTGTCTGTGTAGTCGTGACGTTGAAGTCTTACTGTGTGACTGTGAATTTGTGACTTTGAAGTCGTGACTTTGATGTCGTGACTTTGAAGTCTTACTGTGTGATTGTGAATTCCTAACTTTGATGCTGTGACTTTGATGTCATGACTTTGATGTTGTGACTTTGAAGTTTTACTGTGTCTGTGAAGTCGTGACTTTGAAGTCTTACTGTGTGATTGTGAATTCCTAACTTTGATGCTGTGACTTTGATGTCGTGACTTTGATGTTGTGACTTTGATGTCGTGACTTTGATGTCGTGACTTTGAAGTCTTACCATGTGACTTTGAAGTCGTGACTTTGAAGTTGTGACTTTGAAGTTGTGACTTTGAAGTCTTACCGTGTGACTTTGAAGTCGTGACTTTGAAGTTTTACTGCGTCTGTAAAGTCGTGACTTTGAAGTCTTACTGTGTGACTGTGAAGTCGTGACTTTGAAGTCTTACTGTGTGATTGTGAATTCCTAACTTTGATGCTGTGACTTTGATATTGTGACTTTGATGTCGTGACTTTGAAGTCGTGACTTTGAAGTCGTGACTTTGAAGTCTTACTGTCTGACTGTGAAGTCGTGACTTTGAAGTCTTACTGTGTGACTGTTAAGTTTTAACTGTGAATTTGTGACTTTGAATTCCTGACTTTGATGTCGTGACCTTGAAGTCGTGACTTTGAAGTCTTACCGTGAGACCGTGAAGTCGTGACTGTGAAGTCTCGGCGTTGAACCCTTACTGTGTGACTGTGAATTTGTGACTTTGAATTCCTCACTTTGATGTCGTGACTTTGAAGTCTTATTGTGTGATTGTGAATTCCTAACTTTGATGCTGTGACTTTGATGTTGTGACTTTGAATTCCTAACTTTGATGCTGTGACTTTGATGTTGTGACTTTGAAGTCTTACTGTGTGATTGTGAAGTCTTACTGTGTGAGTGTGAAGCCGTGACTTTGAAGTCGTGACTTTGAAGTTTTACTGTGTCTGTGAAGTCGTGACTTTGAAGTCTTACTGTGTGATTGTGAATTTCTAACTTTGATGCTGTGACTTTGATGTCGTGACTTTGAAGTCTTACCATGTGACTTTGAAGTTGTGATTTTGAAGTCGGGACTTTGAAGTCTTACCATGTGACTTTGAAGTCGTGACTTTGAAGTTGTGACTTTGAAGTCGTGACTTTGAAGTTGTGACTTTGAAGTCGTGACTTTGAAGTTGTGACTTTGAAGTCGTAACTTTGAAGTTTTACTGTGTCAGTGAAGTCGTGACTTTGAAGTCTTACTGTGTGATTGTGAATTCCTAACTTTGATACTGTGACTTTGATGTCATGACTTTGATGTTGTGACTTTGATGTCGTGACTTTGAAGTCTTACTGTGTGACTGTGAAGCCGTGACTTTGAAGTTGTGACTTTGAAGTTTTACTGTGTCTGTGAAGTCGTGACTTTGAAGTCTTACTGTGTGACTGTAAATTTGTGACTGTGAATTTTGTGACTTTGATGTTGTGACTTTGAAGTCTTACCATGTGACTGAAGTCGTGACTTTGAAGTCTTACCATGTGACTTTGAAGTCGTGACTTTGAAGTCGTGACTTTGAAGTCTTACTGTGTGACTGTGAAGTCGTGACTTTGAAGTCTAACTGTGTGATTGTGAATTCCTAACTTTGATACTGTGACTTTGATGTCATGACTTTGATGTTGTGACTTTGATGTCGTGACTTTGAAGTCTTACTGTGTGACTGTGAAGCCGTGACTTTGAAGTCACACTGTGTGATTGTGAATTCCTATCTTTGATGCTGTGACTTTGATGTTGTGACTTCGAAGTCGTGACTTTGAAGTTGTGACTTTCAAGTCGTGATTTTGAAGTTTTACTGTGTCCGTGAAGTCGTGACTTTGAAGTCTTACTGTGTGATTGTGAATTCCTAACTTTGATACTGTGACTTTGATGTCGTGACTTTGATGTTGTGACTTTGATGTTGTGACTTTGATGTTGTGACTTTGATGTCGTGACTTTGAAGTCTTACATGTGACTTTGAAGTCGTGACTTTGAAGTCTTACTGTGTCTGTGAAGTCGTGACGTTGAAGTCTTACTGTGTGACTGTGAATTTGTGACTTTGAATTCCTCACTTTGATGTCGTGACTTTGAAGTCTTACTGTGTGATTGTGAATTCCTAACTTTGATGCTGTGACTTTGATGTCATGACTTTGATGTTGTGACTTTGAAGTTTTACTGTGTCTGTGAAGTCGTGACTTTGAAGTCTTACTGTGTGATTGTGAATTCCTAACTTTGATGCTGTGACTTTGATGTCGTGACTTTGATGTCGTGACTTTGAAGTCTTACCATGTGACTTTGAAGTCGTGACTTTGAAGTTGTGACTTTGAAGTTTTACTGCGTCTGTGAAGTCGTGACTTTGAAGTCTTACTGTGTGACTGTGAAGTCGTGACTTTGAAGTCTTACTGTGTGATTGTGAATTCCTAACTTTGATGCTGTGACTTTGATGTTGTGACTTTGATGTCGTGACTTTGAAGTCTTACCGTGTGACTTTGAAGTCGTGACTTTGAAGTTTTACTGCGTCTGTGAAGTCGTGACTTTGAAGTCTTACTGTGTGACTGTGAAGTCGTGACTTTGAAGTCTTACTGTGTGATTGTGAATTCCTAACTTTGATGCTGTGACTTTGATGTTGTGACTTTGATGTCGTGACTTTGAAGTCGTGACTTTGAAGTCGTGACTTTGAAGTATTACTGTGTGATTTGAAGTCGTGACTTTGAAGTTGTGACTTTGAAGTTTTACTGTGTCTGTGAAGTCGTGACTTTGAAGTCTTACTGTGTGACTGTGAAGTCGTGACTTTGAAGTCTTACTGTGTGACTGTAAATTTGTGACTGTGAATTTGTGACTTTGATGTTGTGACTTTGAAGTCTTACCATGTGACTGAAGTCGTGACTTTGAAGTCTTACCATGTGACTTTGAAGTCGTGACTTTGAAGTCGTGACTTTGAAGTCTTACTGTGTGACTGTGAAGTCGTGACTTTGAAGACTTACTGTGTGACTGTTAAGTTTTAACTGTGAATTTGTGACTTTGAATTCCTGACTTTGATGTCGTGACTTTGAAGTCGTGACTTTGAAGTCTTACCGTGAGACCGTGAAGTCGTGACTGTGAAGTCGTGGCGTTAAACCCTTACTGTGTGACTGTGAATTTGTGACTTTGAATTCCTCACTTTGATGTCGTGACTTTGAAGTCTTACTGTGTGATTGTGAATTCCTAACTTTGATGCTGTGACTTTGATGTTGTGACTTTGAATTCCTAACTTTGATGCTGTGACTTTGATGTTGTGACTTTGAAGTCTTACTGTGTGACTGTGAAGTCTTACTGTGTGACTGTGAAGTCTTACTGTGTGAGTGTGAAGCCGTGACTTTGAAGTTGTGACTTTGAAGTTTCACTGTGTCTGTGAAGTCGTGACTTTGAAGTCTTACTGTGTGACTGTAAATTTGTGACTGTGAATTTGTGACTTTGATGTTGTGACTTTGAAGTCTTACCATGTGACTGAAGTCGTGACTTTGAAGTCTTACCATGTGACTTTGAAGTCGTGACTTTGAAGTTGTGACTTTGAAGTCGTGACTTTGAAGTCTTACCGTGTGACTTTGTAGTCGTGACTTTGAAGTCGTGACTTTGAAGTCTTACCATGTGACTTTGAAGTTGTGATTTTGAAGTCGGAACTTTGAAGTCTTACCATGTGACTTTGAAGTCGTGACTTTGAAGTTGTGACTTTGAAGTCGTGACTTTGAAGTTGTGACTTTGAAGTCGTGACTTTGAAGTTTTACTGTGTCAGTGAAGTCGTGACTTTGAAGTCTTACTGTGTGATTGTGAATTCCTAACTTTGATACTGTGACTTTGATGTCGTGACTTTGAAGTTGTGACTTTGAAGCTTTACTGTGTCTGTGAAGTCGTGACTTTGAAGTCTTACTGTGTGACTGTAAATTTGTGACTGTGAATTTGTGACTTTGATGTTGTGACTTTGAAGTCTTACCATGTGACTGAAGTCGTGACTTTGAAGTCTTACCATGTGACTTTGAAGTCGTGACTTTGAAGTTGTGACTTTGAAGTCGTGACTTTGAAGTCTTACCGTGTGACTTTGAAGTCGTGACTTTGAAGTCGTGACTTTGAAGTCTTACTGTGTGACTGTGAAGTCGTGACTTTGAAGTCTAACTGTGTGATTGTGAATTCCTAACTTTGATACTGTGACTTTGATGTCATGACTTTGATGTTGTGACTTTGATGTCGTGACTTTGAAGTCTTACTGTGTGACTGTGAAGCCGTGACTTTGAAGTCTCACTGTGTGATTGTGAATTCCTATCTTTGATGCTGTGACTTTGATGTTGTGACTTCGAAGTCGTGACTTTGAAGTTGTGACTTTCAAGTCGTGACTTTGAAGTTTTACTGTGTCCGTGAAGTCGTGACTTTGAAGTCTTACTGTGTGACTGTAAATTTGTGACTTCCTAACTTTGATGTCGTGAGTTTGATGTTTTGACTTTGATGTCGTGACTTTGAAGTCTTACCATGTGACTTTGAAGTCGTGACTTTGAAGTCTTACTGTGTGATTGTGAATTCCTAACTTTGATACTGTGGCTTTGATGTCGTGACTTTGATGTTGTGACTTGATGTGACTTTGATGTTGTGACTTTGATGTCGTGACTTTGAAGTCTTACCATGTGACTTTGAAGTCGTGACTTTGAAGTCTTACTGTGTCTGTGAAGTCGTGACGTTGAAGTCTTACTGTGTGACTGTGAATTTGTGACTTTGAATTCCTCACTTTGATGTCGTGACTTTGAAGTCTTACTGTGTGATTGTGAATTCCTAACTTTGATGCTGTGACTTTGATGTCGTGACTTTGAAGTCTTACCATGTGACTTTGAAGTCGTGACTTTGAAGTTGTGACTTTGAAGTTGTGACTTTGAAGTCTTACCGTGTGACTTTGAAGTCGTGACTTTGAAGTTTTACTGCGTCTGTGAAGTCGTGACTTTGAAGTCTTACTGTGTGACTGTGAAGTCGTGACTTTGAAGTCTTACTGTGTGATTGTGAATTCCTAACTTTGATGCTGTGACTTTGATGTTGTGACTTTGATGTCGTGACTTTGAAGTCGTGACTTTGAAGTCGTGACTTTGAAGTATTACTGTGTGATTTGAAGTCGTGACTTTGAAGTTGTGACTTTGAAGTTTTACTGTGTCTGTGAAGTCGTGACTTTGAAGTCTTACTGTGTGACTGTGAAGTCGTGACTTTGAAGTCTTACTGTGTGACTGTTAAGTTTTAACTGTGAATTTGTGACTTTGAATTCCTGACTTTGATGTCGTGACTTTGAAGTCGTGACTTTGAAGTCTTACCATGTGACTTTGAAGTTGTGATTTTGAAGTCGGGACTTTGAAGTCTTACCATGTGACTTTGAAGTCGTGACTTTGAAGTTGTGACTTTGAAGTCGTGACTTTGAAGTTGTGACTTTGAAGTCGTGACTTTGAAGTTTTACTGTGTCAGTGAAGTCGTGACTTTGAAGTCTTACTGTGTGATTGTGAATTCCTAACTTTGATACTGTGACTTTGATGTCGTGACTTTGAAGTTGTGACTTTGAAGTTTTACTGCGTCTGTGAAGTCGTGACTTTGAAGTCTTACTGTGTGACTGTAAATTTGTGACTGTGAATTTGTGACTTTGATGTTGTGACTTTGAAGTCTTACCATGTGACTGAAGTCGTGACTTTGAAGTCTTACCATGTGACTTTGAAGTCGTGACTTTGAAGTTGTGACTTTGAAGTCGTGACTTTGAAGTCTTACCGTGTGACTTTGAAGTCGTGACTTTGAAGTCGTGACTTTGAAGTCGTGACTTTGAAGTCTTACTGTGTGACTGTGAAGTCGTGACTTTGAAGTCTAACTGTGTGATTGTGAATTCCTAACTTTGATACTGTGACTTTGATGTCATGACTTTGATGTTGTGACTTTGATGTCGTGACTTTGAAGTCTTACTGTGTGACTGTGAAGCCGTGACTTTGAAGTCTCACTGTGTGATTGTGAATTCCTATCTTTGATGCTGTGACTTTGATGTTGTGACTTCGAAGTCGTGACTTTGAAGTTGTGACTTTCAAGTCGTGACTTTGAAGTTTTACTGTGTCCGTGAAGTCGTGACTTTGAAGTCTTACTGTGTGACTGTAAATTTGTGACTTCCTAACTTTGATGTCGTGAGTTTGATGTTGTGACTTTGATGTCGTGACTTTGAAGTCTTACCATGTGACTTTGAAGTCGTGACTTTGAAGTCTTACTGTGTGATTGTGAATTCCTAACTTTGATACTGTGGCTTTGATGTCGTGACTTTGATGTTGTGACTTTGATGTGACTTTGATGTTGTGACTTTGATGTCGTGACTTTGAAGTCTTACCATGTGACTTTGAAGTCGTGACTTTGAAGTCTTACTGTGTCTGTGAAGTCGTGACGTTGAAGTCTTACTGTGTGACTGTGAATTTGTGACTTTGAATTCCTCACTTTGATGTCGTGACTTTGAAGTCTTACTGTGTGATTGTGAATTCCTAACTTTGATGCTGTGACTTTGATGTCGTGACTTTGAAGTCTTACCATGTGACTTTGAAGTCGTGACTTTGAAGTTGTGACTTTGAAGTTGTGACTTTGAAGTCTTACCGTGTGACTTTGAAGTCGTGACTTTGAAGTTTTACTGCGTCTGTGAAGTCGTGACTTTGAAGTCTTACTGTGTGACTGTGAAGTCGTGACTTTGAAGTCTTACTGTGTGATTGTGAATTCCTAACTTTGATGCTGTGACTTTGATGTTGTGACTTTGATGTCGTGACTTTGAAGTCGTGACTTTGAAGTCGTGACTTTGAAGTATTACTGTGTGATTTGAAGTCGTGACTTTGAAGTTGTGACTTTGAAGTTTTACTGTGTCTGTGAAGTCGTGACTTTGAAGTCTTACTGTGTGACTGTGAAGTCGTGACTTTGAAGTCTTACTGTGTGACTGTTAAGTTTTAACTGTGAATTTGTGACTTTGAATTCCTGACTTTGATGTCGTGACTTTGAAGTCGTGACTTTGAAGTCTTACCGTGAGACCGTGAAGTCGTGACTGTGAAGTCGTAGCGTTGAACCCTTACTGTGTGACTGTGAATTTGTGACTTTGAATTCCTCACTTTGATGTCGTGACTTTGAAGTCTTACTGTGTGATTGTGAATTCCTAACTTTGATGCTGTGACTTTGATGTTGTGACTTTGAATTCCTAACTTTGATGCTGTGACTTTGATGTTGTGACTTTGAAGTCTTACTGTGTGACTGTGAAGTCTTACTGTGTGACTGTGAAGTCTTACTGTGTGAGTGTGAAGCCGTGACTTTGAAGTTGTGACTTTGAAGTTTAACTGTGTCTGTGAAGTCGTGACTTTGAAGTCTTACTGTGTGACTGTGAAGTCGTGACTTTGAAGTCTTGCTGCGTGACTGTTAAGTTTTAACTGTGAATTTGTGACTTTGAATTCCTGACTTTGAAGTCGTGACTTTGAAGTCGTGACTTTGAATTCGTGACTTTGAATTCGTGACTTTGAAGTCTTACTGTGTGACTGTGAAGCCGTGACTTTGAAGTTGTGACTTTGAAGTCGTGACCTTGAAGTTTTACTGTGTCTGTGAAGTCGTGACTTTGAAGTCTTACTGTGTGATTGTGAATTCCTAACTTTGATGTCGTGACTTTGATGTTGTGACTTTGATGTCATGACTTTGAAGTCTTACCATGTGACTTTGAAGTTGTGACTTTGAAGTTGTGACTTGAAGTCGTGACTTTGAAGTCTTACCATGTGACTTTGAAGTCGTGACTTTGAAGTCTTACTGTGTGACTGTGAAGTCGTGACTTTGAAGTTTGACTGTGTCTATGAAGTTGTGACTTTGAAGTCTTACTGTGTGATTGTGAATTCCTAACTTTGATGCTGTGACTTTGATGTTGTGACTTTGATGTCATGACTTTGAAGTCTTACCATGTGACTTTGAAGTTGTGACTTTGAAGTTGTGACTTTGAAGTCTTACCATGTGACTTTGAAGTCGTGACTTTGAAGTCTTACTGTGTGACTGTGAAGTCGTGACTTTGAAGTCGTATTGTGTGATTTTAAAGTCGTGACCTTGAAGTCGTGACTTTGAAGTTTTACTGTGTCTGTGAAGTCGTGACTTTGAAGTCTTACTATGTGACTGTGAAGTCGTGACTTTGAAGTCGTACTGTGTGACTGTGAAGTCGTGACTTTGAAGTCGTACTGTGTGATTTAAAGTCGTGACTTTGAAGTCGTGACTTTGAAGTCTTACTGTGTGACTGTGAAGTCGTGACTTTGAAGTCTTACTGTGTGACTGTGAAGTCCTGACTTTGAAGTCTTACTGCGTGACTGTTAAGTTTTAACTGTGAATTTGTGACTTTGAATTCCTGACTTTGAAGTCGTGACTTTGAAGTTGTGACCTTGAAGTCGTGACTTTGAAGTTTTACTGTGTCTGTGAAGTCGTGACTTTGAAGTCGTACTGTGTGACTGTGAAGTCGTGACTTTGAAGTCGTACTGTGTGATTTAAAGTCGTGACTTTGAAGTCGTGACTTTGAAGTCGTACTGTGTGATTTAAAGTCGTGACTTTGAAGTCGTGACTTTGAAGTCTTACTGTGTGACTGTGAAGTCGTGACTTTGAAGTCTTACTGTGTGACTGTGAAGTCCTGACTTTGAAGTCTTACTGCGTGACTGTTAAGTTTTAACTGTGAATTTGTGACTTTGAATTCCTGACTTTGAAGTCGTGACTTTGAAGTCATGACTTTGAAGTCGTACTGTGTGATTTAAAGTCGTGACTTTGAAGTCGTGACTTTGAAGTTTTACTGTGTCTGTGAAGTCGTGACTTTGAAGTCTTACTGTGTGATTTGAAATCGTGACTTTGAAGTCGTGACTTTGAAGTAGTGACTTTGAAGTTTTACTGTGCCTGTGAAGTCATGACTTTGAAGTCTTACTGTGTGACTGTGAAGTCGTGACTTTGAAGTTTTACTGTATCTGTGAAGTCGTGACTTTTAAGTCTTACTGCGTGACTGTTAAGTTTTAACTGTGAATTTGTGACTTTGAATTCCTGACTTTGAAGTCGTGACTTTGAAGTTGTGACTTTGAAGTCATGACTTTGAAGTCGTACTGTGTGATTTAAAGTCGTGACTTTGAAGTCGTGACTTTGAAGTTTTACTGTGTCTGTGAAATCGTGACTTTGAAGTCTTACTGTGTGATTTGAAATCGTGACTTTGAAGTCGTGACTTTGAAGTCGTGACTTTGAAGTTTTACTGTGTCTGTGAAGTCATGACTTTGAAGTCGTACTCTGTGACTGTGAAGTCGTGACTTTGAAGTCGTACTGTGTGATTTAAAGTCGTGACTTTGAAGTCGTGACTTTGAAGTCTTACTGTGTGACTGTGAAGTCGTGACTTTGAAGTCTTACTGTGTGACTGTGAAGTCCTGACTTTGAAGTCGTGACTTTGAAGTCATGACTTTGAAGTCGTACTGTGTGATTTAAAGTCGTGACGTTGAAGTCGTGACTTTGAAGTTTTACTGTGTCTGTGAAGTCGTGACTTTGAAGTCTTACTGTGTGATTTGAAATCGTGACTTTGAAGTCGTGACTTTGAAGTAGTGACTTTGAAGTTTTACTGTGCCTGTGAAGTCATGACTTTGAAGTCTTACTGTGTGACTGTGAAGTTTTACTGTATCTGTGAAGTCGTGACTTTTAAGTCTTACTGTGTGACTGTGAAGTCGTGACTTTGAAGTCGTGACTTTGATGTTGTGACTTTGATGTCGTGACTTTGAATTCTTACCATGTGACTTTGAAGTCGTGACTTTGAAGTTGTGACTTTGAAGTCGTGACTGAAGTCTTACCATGTGACTTTGAAGTCGTGACTTTGAAGTTGTGACTTTGAAGTCGTGACTTTGAAGTTTTACTGTATCTGTGAAGTCGTGACTTTGAAGTCTTACTGTGTGACTGTTAAGTTTTAACTGTGAATTTGTGACTTTGAATTCCTGACTTTGATGTCGTGACTTTGAAGTCGTGACTTTGAAGTCTTTCCGTGAGACCGTGAAGTTGTGACTGTGAAGTCGTGACGTTGAAGTCTTACTGTGTGACTGTGAATTTGAATTCCTCACTTTGATGTCGTGACTTTGAAGTCTTACTGTGTGATTGTGAATTCCTAACTTTGATGTTGTGACTTTGATGTCATGACTTTGATGTTGTGACTTTGAAGTCTTACTGTGTGACTGTGAAGCCATGACTTTGAAGTCGTGGCTTTGAAGTTTTACTGTGTCTGTGAAGTCGTGACTTTGAAGTCTTACTGTGTGATTGTGAATTCTTAAATTTGATGCTGTGACTTTGATGTTGTGACTTTGATGTCGTGACTTTGAAGTCTTACTGTGTGACTGTGAAGTCGTGACGTTGAAGTCTTACTGTGTGACTGTGAAGTCGTGACTTTGAAGTCTTACTGTGTGATTGTGAATTACTAACTTTGATGCTGTGACTTTGATGTTGTGACTTTGATGTCGTGACTTTGATGTCGTGACTTTGAAGTCTTACCATGTGACTTTGAAGTCGTGACTTTGAAGTTGTGACTTTGAAGTCGTGACTTTGAAGTTTTACTGTGTCTGTGAAGTCGTGACGTTGAAGTCTTACTGTGTGACTGTGAAGTCGTGACTTTGAAGTCTTACTGTGTGATTGTGAATTCCTAACTTTGATGCTGTGACTTTGATGTTGTGACTTTGATGTTGTGACTTTGAAGTCTTACCATGTGACTTTGAAGTCGTGAGTTTGAAGTTGTGACTTGAAGTCGTGACTTTGAAGTCTTACCATGTGACTTTGAAGTTGTGACTTTGAAGTCGTGACTTTGAAGTCTTACCACGTGACTTTGAGTTGTGACTTTGAAGTCGTGACTTTGAATTCTTACTGTGTGATTTGAAGTCGTGACTTTGAAGTTTTACTGTGTCTGTGAAGTCGTGACTTTGAAGTCTTACTGTGTGACTGTGAAGTCGTGACTTTGAAGTTTTACTGTATCTGTGAAGTCGTGACTTTGAAGTCTTACTGTGTGACTGTGAAGTCGTGACTTTGAAGTCTTACCATGTGACTTTGAAGTCGTGACTTTGAAGTTGTGACTTTGAAGTCGTGACTGAAGTCTTTCCATATGACTTTGAAGTCGTGACTTTGAAGTTGTGACTCTGAAGTTGTGACTTTGAAGTTTTACTGTATCTGTGAAGTCGTGATTTTGAAGTCGTGACATTGAAGAGGTGACGTTGAAGTCTTACTGTGTGACTGTGAATTTGAATTCCTCACTTTGATGTTGTGACTTTGAAGTCTTACTGTGTGATTGTGAATTCCTAACTTTGATGCTGTGACTTTGATGTCATGACTTTGATGTTGTGACTTTGAAGTCTTACTGTGTGACTGTGAAGCCATGACTTTGAAGTCGTGACTTTGAAGTTTTACTGTGTTGTGAAGTCGTGACTTTGAAGTCTTACTGTGTGATTGTGAATTCCTAACTTTGATGCTCTGACTTTGATGTTGTGGCTTTGATGTCGTGACTTTGAAGTCTTACCATGTGACTTTGAAGTCGTGACTGTGAAGTTGTGACTTTGAAGTTTTACTGTGTCTGTGCAGTCGTGACTTTGAAGTCTCACTGTGTGACTGTGAAGTCGTGACTTTGAAGTCTTACTGCGTGACTGTTAAGTTTTAACTGTGAATTTGTGACTTTGAATTCCTGACTTTGAAGTCGTGACTTTGAATTCGTGACTTTGAAGTCTTACTGTGTGATGTGTGAAGCCGTGACTTTGAAGTTGTGACTTTGAAGTCGTGACCTTGAAGTTTTACTGTGTCTGTGAAGTTGTGACTTTGAAGTCTTACTGTGTGATTGTGAATTCCTAACTTTGATGTCGTGACTTGGAAGTCTTCATGTGACTTTGAAGTTGTGACTTTGAAGTCGTGGACTTTGAAGTCTTACTGTGTGACTGTGAAGTCGTGACTTTGAAGTTTTACTGTGTCTATGAAGTTGTGACTTTGAAGTCTTACTGTGTGTTAGTGAATTCCTAACTTTGATGCTGTGACTTTGATGTTGTGACTTTGATGTCATGACTTTGAAGTCTTACCATGTGACTTTGAAGTCGTATTGTGTGATTTTAAAGTCGTGACCTTGAAGTCGTGACTTTGAAGTTTTACTGTGTCTGTGTGAAGTCGTGACTTTGAAGTCTTACTGTGTGACTGTGAAGTCGTGACTTTGAAGTCGTACTGTGTGACTGTGAAGTCGTGACTTTGAAGTCGTACTGTGTTGATTTAAAGTCGTGACTTTGAAGTCGTGACTTTGAGTCTTACTGTGTGACTGTGAAGTCGTGGACTTTGAAGTCTTACTGTGTGATGAAGTCCTGACTTTGAAGTCTTACTGCGTGACTGTTAAGTTTTAACTGTGAATTTGTGAACTTTGATTTCTGACTTTGAAGTGTGACTTTGAGTTGTGACTTTGAAGTCTGACTTTGAAGTCGTACTGTGTGATTTGAAATCGTGACTTTGATGTCGTGACTTTGAAGTCGTGACTTTGAAGTTTTACTGTGCCTGTGAAGTCTGACTTTGAAAGTCTTACTGTGTGACTGTGAAGTCGTGACTTTGAAGTTTTACTGTATCTGTGAATGTCGTGACTTTTAAGTCTTACTGTGTGACTGTGAAGTCGTGACTTTGAAGTCGTGACTTTGATGTTGTGACTTTGATGTCGTGACTTTGAATTTTACATGTGGACTTTGAAGTCGTGACTTTGAAGTTGTGACTTTGAAGTCGTGACTGAAGTCTTAGCATGTGACTTTGAAGTCGTGACTTTGAAGTTTTACTGTATCTGTGAAGTCGTGACTTTGAAGTCTTACTGTGTGACTGTTAAGTTTTAATGTGAATTTGTGACTTTGAATTCCTGACTTTGATGTCGTGACTTTGAAGTCGTGACTTTGAAGTCTTTCGTGACCGTGAAGTTGTGACTGTGAAGTCGTGACGTTGAAGTCTTACTGTGTGACTGTGAATTTGAATTCTCACTTTGATGTCGTGACTTTGAAGTCTTACTGTGTGATTGTGAATTCCTAACTTTGATGTTGTGACTTTGATGTCATGACTTTGATGTTGTGACTTTGAAGTCTTACTGTGTGACTGTGAAGCCATGACTTTGAAGTCGTGGCTTTGAAGTTTTACTGTGTCTGTGAAGTCGTGACTTTGAAGTCTTACTGTGTGATTGTGAATTTTAAATTTTGATGCTGTGACTTTGATGTTGTGACTTTGATGTCGTGACTTTGAAGTCTCACTGTGTGACTTTGAAGTCGTGACGTTGAAGTCTTACTGTGTGTGACTGTGAAGTCGTGACTTTGAAGTCTTACTGTGTGATGTGAATTACTAACTTTGATGCTGTGACTTTGATGTTGTGACTTTGATTCGTGACTTTGATGTCGTGACTTTGAAGTCTACCATGTGACTTTGAAGTCGTGACTTTGAAGTTGTGACTTTGAAGTCGTGACTTTGAAGTTTTACTGTATCTGTGAAGTCGTGACGTTGAAGTCTTACTGTGTGACTGTGAAGTCGTGACTTTGAAGTCTAACTGTGTGATTGTGAATTCCTAACTTTGATGCTGTGACTTTGATGTTGTGTCTTTGATGTTGTGTGACTTTGAAGTCTTACCATGTGACTTGTGAAGTCGTGAGTTTGAAGTTGTGACATTGAAGTCGTGACTTTGAAGTCTTACCATTGTTTGAAGTTGTGACTTTGAAGTCGTGACTTTGAAGTTGTGACTTTGAAGTCGTGACTTTGAAGTCTTACCACGTGACTTGAAGTTGTGACTTTGAAGTCGTGACTTTGAAGTCTTACTGTGTGATTTGAAGTCGTGACTTTGAAAGTTTTACTGTGTCTGTGAAGTCGTCGTGACTTTGAAGCCTTACTGTGTGTGATGTGAAGTCGTGACTTTGAAGTCTTACTGTGTGACTGTGTGAAGTCGTGACTTTGAAGTCTTACCATGTGACTTTGAAGTCGTGACTTTGAAGTCGTGACTCTGAAGTTGTGACTTTGAAGTCGTGACTGAAGTCTTTCAATATGACTTTGAAGTTGTGACTTTGAAGTTGTGACTTTGAAGTCGTGACTTTGAAGTTTTACTGTATCTGTGAAGTCGTGACTTTGAAGTCGTGGACTTTGAAGACGTGACGTTGAAGTCTTACTGTGTGACTGTGAATTTTGAAGTCTCATTGATGTTGTGGACTTTGAAGTCTTACTGTGTGATTGTGAATTCCTACTTTGATGCTGTGACTTTGATGTCATGACTTTGATGTTGTGACTTTGAAGTCTTACTGTGTGACTGTGAAGCCATGTCTTTGAAGTCGTGACTTTGAGTTTTACTGTGTCTGTGAAGTCGTGACTTTGA
>JADEYK010001251.1:0-63747 GCA_015710095.1 Argyrosomus japonicus | reverse complement strand
GGAAGACCACTAGGTGGCGCTATTTTTAGGCAAATTTTCAGAGGCCATAACTCCCACATACATTGACGCACATTCATGAACACATATCCACGCGTTCGGGGGATGTAGCTGAGTCGCCCTATATAGGCCACGCCCATTTCCGTCTAGACTTTTTTTCCACTAGAGGGGCGATATGTGCAAAAATGACTTTTCCAGGTTTCTCCGTGCACGTTTGTCGATTCGCACGAAATTTGGCACGTACACTCGCAGACCGCCCTGACAAAAACAATAATGTAAAGTATGTCAAAATTTTGCAAAATACGCGCGTTATGACGTCACAACTTCCTGCTGATTTCGCGTCAAAACAGGAAGTGGGGTGTTCGTCACAAAAGTATGCCCGATTCACACCAAATTTGGAACAATAGTTAAACATGTGTTCATTTGCGCGTCGTGCACAATTTTACACAATTTCACGGCACCACCACAAGGTGGCGCTCTTTCAAGTTAACGGCTTATTTCTCCGCATCGCCACGTGCGATTAAAACGTAAATTGGTACACTGCATGCCCATGGCACACTGAGGCTCTCCTAAAAAGGGGGGAAAAAATCTGCCACTAGGTGGCGCTCTAGTGGCCGAAGACTCATTCTGCGCAAACCGTAATAGTTATGAATATGAAATTCACAGGACACGTGTAGACTGCTGTCTGGAGCTCACGTACCAAAAATCGCGTTTCTACTGCTTGTACCCCCTACAGGGACTTTAAGGAAGTCAGATATTTCAATTTTACATTATTGATTTTTAGCACTTTTGCGGATTAACTCCTCCTAGGGAATTTCTCGGATCGCTTCAAACTTGCTCACTTATTTCACCTTGTCGAGCTCTATTTAAACGGTGCTCTTCGTGACTCTAAGACGAAAGGCGTGTCCCAGGGCGTGGCCTCAAAGTCGGCCATTTTCACAAAAATCTCAAACTTTTTAGCATTTTGAGCTTTAACTCCTCCTAGGGAATTTCTCGGATCGGCTTCAAACTTAATCAGTAATTTCACCATGTCGAGCTCTACTCAAACGGTGTTCTTCGTGACTGTATGTCGAACGAACGGCGTGTCCGTGGCGTAACCTCAAAGTCGGCCGTTTTGACCAAATGTCAAACTTCTTAGCACTTTTAAGCTTTAACTCCTCCTACAGTTTTTTCAGATCGGCTTCAACCTTAGTCAGTACGTTCACCCTGTCGACCTATACTCAAACGGTGCTCTTCGTGACTGTACGTCAAAGGGCGTGTACATACCGTGGCCTCAAAGTTGGACGTTTTGCCCAAATGTCAAACTTTTTAGCACTTTTGAACTTTAACTCCTCCTACAGAATTTCTCGGGCCATCTTCAAACTTAGTCAGTGCTTTCATCTTATCGAGCTCTATTCAAACGGTGCTCTTCGTGACTCTAGGTCGAAAGGCGTGTCCGGGCGTGTCCTCAAAGTCGGACATTTTGACCAAATGTCAAACTGTGATGTCATTTCCAGGTTCTATTTCAATTAACTTCTCCTACAGGTTTTATCGGATCTGCTTCAAACTTGGTAAGTGCTTTCACACTGTGGAGCTCAATTCAAACGGTGCTCTTCGTGACTGTATGTCGAAAGGCGTGTCCAGGGCGTGGCCTCAAAGTCGTACGTTCTGACCATATTTTATGCTGCCACTGCTGGCAATCACACGCTAGTCTAATTAGAGCCCAGCATATGGAGCCATTACATAGGAATGCAGCATCTCAGGCTGAGTTTAACCAGGAGTGGGAGCATCATTAATAAGTGTACTTCAGGAAGAGCAGGGCCACCACAGGGATGTAGAGTGATAGTTCCTTTAGAATTATGAAGTTGTTTATAGCGTTTTTAAGTCACATATGCTGTGCATGCATAACCTCTCACAGTGAATGTATTAGAAAGTAATCAACATGAGCCAAGTAAAACAATAATGGCCACTGCTGGCAATCACACGCTAGTCTAATTAGAGCCCAGTAGATGGAGCCATTACATAGGAATGCAGCATCTCAGGCTGAGTTTAACCAGGAGTGGGAGCATCATTAATAAGTGTACTTCAGGAAGAGCAGGGCCACCACAGGGATGTAGAGTGATATTCCTTTAGAATTATGAAGTTGTTTATAGCGTTTTTAAGTCACATATGCTGTGCATGCATAACCTCTCACAGTGAATGTATTAGAAAGTAATCAACATGAGCCAAGTAAACACATAATGGCCCACTGCTGGCAATCACACGCTAGTCTAATTAGAGCCCAGTAGATGGAGCCATTACATAGGAATGCAGCATCTCAGGCTGAGTTTAACCAGGAGTGGGAGCATCATTAATAAGTGTACTTCAGGAGAGCAGGGCCACCACAGGGATGTAGAGTGATAGTTTCTTTAGAATTATGAAGTTGTTTATAGCGTTTTACGTCACATATAATGCTGTGCATGCATAACCTTGCACAGTGAATTTATTTGAAAGTAATCAACATGAGTCAAGTAAACACATACTGGCCCACTGCTGGCAATCACACGCTAGTCTAATTAGAGCCCAGCAGATGGAGCCATTACATAGGAATGCAGCATCTCAGGCTGAGTTTAACCAGGAGTGGGAGCATCATTAATAAGTTACTTCAGGAAGAGCAGGGCCACCACAGGGATGTAGAGTGATAGTTTCTTTAGAATTATGAAGTTGTTTATAGCGTTTTACGTCACATATAATGCTGTGCATGCATACCTTGCACAGTGAATTTATTTGAAAGTAATCAACATGAGTCAAGTAAACACATACTGGCCCACTGCTGGCAATCACACGCTAGTCTAATTAGAGCCAGCAGATGGAGCCATTACATAGGAATGCAGCATCTCAGGCTGAGTTTAACCAGGAGTGGGAGCATCATTAATAAGTGTACTTCATGAAGAGCAGGGCCACCACAGGGATGTAGAGTGATAGTTTCTTTAGAATTATGAAGTTGTTTATAGCGTTTTTACGTCACATATAATGCTGTGCATGCATAACCTTGCACATTGAATGCATTAGAAAATAATCAACGTGAGAGCATGCCAACCTGTAGGTGGCAGTGTAGCGAGAAGCTGAAGCTCGCGTTAGCCAATCAGAATCTCGAAAATAGTAACAACAACAACAATGGGGGCACTTGAAGGGAAATGTCTCCTTTTTTCAAAATAACCCTGTACGTGTAAACGGAGCATATAGGTTCGTATATGTGATTAATGTGTTTGAGTGATTTGTTACGTTACTATATTGTATTACAGTTTACAATTATGGCCATTGTGAGATGAGTTTGCAAGTGAACATTGCAATCATTGTCGTAACTTTGAGGTGTGTCTGTTGATGCCACGCCCCCTTCATCCCTGTGTTTTGATTGGCCGAATTCTAGCCTCGCAAAGGTATCTCACAAAGGTATAAAGAGCCAGCGATAGCATTCGTTGTCGTCTTACTTTTTGCAAAGGAGAGGAGTGTTGCATCTGTAAGGCTCATAAACAGCGCGAGAGAGATTTTTTTAACCCTTTTCAAGGATTATACCTTTCTACCTTCATTCTTAATACGGTGAGTTTCTTTTTTATTCTTCATTTAACCTTGTACTGACTGAAAGCTGTTGTTAGTAGCTGATTTTATGTGAGCTGTTGAGTAGTACATTTTGAAAAGCAGCATTTTTTGTCATATCGTTACTATAATGTTGGTTATTAGCATTGCATGTAGTCAGCACACAAATACGTAACACGGGTATTTATGAAAATGTGTGTGCAGTCATATGGGCACGACATTTGGTGGTTTCATGCGGCTCTTCAGTTCTTATTGAATTGTGTGTTGTGTATAGTTCCTTTCACACTGGCCAAATAACGCCGACTGCTGGGTCTAACTGAAGGAGTAAGGATCGAGGATGTCAGGCTTTGTCATGAACTATGTGTAGCTTGTTCGCTTAGCCTAGCACCACGCGTTAGCTCGTGTTACTTTGCTAATGTCCGTGTAGCTACTTAGCTTAGCCTAGTTAGTGTGGTGATTTTTTTTGTTTGTCGTGATTTGCTTCTTAAGCGTGTACGTAAAGCACGTGACCTTAACAGCTCCGGTGAGACCGACACACAGTGAAACTTGCCATGTTTTGTATGTGGGACAGGGAGGCTGAACCTATATAGACCTTACGGACATTTTCTGTCACTTTCTGGCGCTTTAGTTTGAATTAAGTTCCCACACTACCATCTCAAACATTATTCTGTATTCGCTTATATAATAGCTAATGGGTAGGTAACAATATAAACAACATATGGACACGTTTCACTGGAATTATGTGTTGTCTTTATGAGTAATGTAATAGGTAGACTAAATAGGTTAAGTGTAATGTAAACGTAAAGCGCTACTGTATAGGTGAATAAGATAAAGTCATCAACAGTACTTTTGGTAGTTTCGATGGTTGTTTCAGTCATCAACTGTGGTTTTGTTTAAAAACTTAATGTTAACACAGTACCATGCACACAGCTAAAGCCTATTGATTCCATTAGCATGTGTAATAAGGTGTATTTCTTTATGAATGAAAGCCTGCTGTTTGAATGACACACCATATCACGCCTCGTACGAGTCAAATTGTGTATGAATGGAAGGTATGCCATCTCAGTGCCACACCCTAGCACGCCCTGTACAAGTCAAGCAGACAGATTTGCATAAGTGGTCAATTAGGCTCTGCTCTCTTTGTTCACGTGAATTTGCCTGCATGTGCTGTGAACATGAAGAGCTATTGTTAAGCAATCACAGCAGCTTTTATTAGCATTTGTTTGACAAATCTGTGAATGTGTACAGTAACTGTCTCTATCATGGTTTGCACATGGCAGCCCAACTTACTCATAGTGTGGCTGTAAAGATGCCACATGTTTCATGATTGTTTTCATTAGCTGTTTATAATCTTAATCTAAGCATAAAGTGTCATGACGTCTGTCCTCATGCCTTAATTGTGTTTATATGGTTTTTAGATGCCGCGAGGCAAGAACCACCGGATCTCCCAGGCTGCCAAGAGGAGGGAGGCAGGCCGACGCCCATTGGCTGTGGAGCATCTGCCACCACCTCCTGAGTTTGTTCCACGTAAGTAGGCAGTTTTACTTTCCCTCAATTTTCATCAAGGTCTATGTGAAGAGTGAAGGTGTTGTAATTGTACATTAAATCAACATTTGTATAATCTCGATGAGTAATGTTTTTCTTTCTGTGCATAGGCCGTGGCACAGGGAGACGTGGTCGTGTGACACGGTATCCTGTTTCTGTGTCTGGCAAGACACACAAGCTGGTGCTTCCTGCGCATTCCCCTGACAAGAAGGTAATTTATTGTTGACAAATTTATTACCAAATACTCTGAGTGAAACGTCAATTCTAAATAGGTTTTATTCTGTTTTCCCAGTTCGTTCTACTTGTTGGGGATTCCCATCTGCGTCGCTTTGCTGATGGGGCTGTGCGGATGTCAAAGGGAAACCTTTCCTTTGGCGTCATGTGCACCCCGGGGGCGAGTGCGTGCCATTTGCGGACGGAGCTGATCCATGCCGCACTGCCCAGGACGCCCGATGCAGTGTGCATCTTGGCTCCTGGGAACAACCTGTCCACCAGCAGCACCCACGAAGTGGCCGGGGCGGACTTCCAGAAGCTTTTGCTCAGTGCGCGTTCTCGCTGGGACAATGTAAGTTGTTTTGTGTAACATTGTAAATTTTGCTGGACAATAAAAATGCTAGATGAACTGTTGTAGTATAATGTGTATGTTTTTTAAAGTGGATGGTCATTTTGAACTACACTAGATTGGTATTTAAAATCTGCTGTTGTGTTTTAGGTGTTTGTGGTCGACTTTGTTCCCGGCTGAACGTTGCGCCCGAACTGCAGGAGCTCCTGAGTCGGGAGTATCACTCTGTGGCAAACAGAATGGGTATGTCTTAAGTGCATATTTGACTACATGGTTTATGAGTTACATTTTCTCAGATAGTTTCATAGCGAACATGCCAATGTGTAACAAATTGATGTACACTTTCTTATTTTGCTTTAGTTAATGTATGCAAGTATATTAATCAACCCTATTTCTATATTTGTTTCTCAGGTGTGAAGTACTACTCCACATTTGAGCATTTCCCCTTCAGTCGCCTGGATCTGTGGGTCGGTGATAGTGTAAGTATCATATACTGTGTAGAAACGAGATCTTTTCATTTCACTTCTTTGTAGTGGCATTTATAGTACAGGTTAATAGCACGTCAATGTCACCTATAGTGAATGTATTCTTCTAACTTTGGCAGGTTCACTTGAGCGACGACGTGGGCATGCCCATTCTTGCCACGTTGCTGTGGGATGCTGCCTACAAGCAACTGGAGGTGCCAGCGCCAAAGCCACAGGTTTCTCAGCCAACTCCACCCCCCGTTCCAAGGACCCCTCCAAGGGTGGTCGTGAAGGAAGAGGTCTCTGGTTCTCCCCCTTCGTCTCCCCACCATGACCCGTACGCCTGGATGGAAATGGTGCAGGGCAAGAAGGTAATATTTGTAAACTGTCTTGGTGGTTTTCCCCGTTGACATGTGCTTCTTAGTTCAAAGGCAGAAGTGTTCCCCATGCATGCATTTTGTTAAAACATTTGCTATTTTATTATTGCAGAGAGTCCAGTCCGAGGGGCAGCTCTGCAGTCCATCGAAAAGGCGCGTGGTTCGGCATGAGGTTTGTTACTTACGTACTTGCATTAATGTTTACATATGTCCATTGCTTCTATATCTGTGCGCATTGATTTTATGCAATAAATTTGTGACTAATATGCTGTTTCGATGTTTCATTCACAGGTGGACAGGTGTCCAATTGTGCTGAGGGAGTGCTTCATCCCCCTGAATCCCATCAGGTTCAGCACCGGCATGTTGGCTGCCATGGACGCTGTGGTTCCAGCTCATCTTGCGAGCCCTGACGCCGTTCCACGAGACACAACGGTAAGCTGATACTGACTAATGACTCAATTGGGGTCTTTTGAATCGTATTCTTTCCTTTAAACACTCCTGTATCTATTCTAAAAGCGTGTTTGTTTGTCTTACATCAGAGACCGAGGGTGCAGCGAGGACCGAAACCCGTTCGGTCCAAGAGGAGACTTGCGATGGGACAGGTTTGTCTTTATGTCATTAATGTAATCACGAGTCACAGTATAAATGGTAGACACTAATAACGTAATACTTTCTTTACTTTACTTGTTTAGTGCTTTGGAGATTATGTAAATAATAAGAAAATACATGGTTATTTTTACAGGTGGAGGAGGCGTGTCCCAGGCTGACCTCTGCCAATGCTGTGGAGGTGGTTGCACAGGTACGCTGGTACACTTTGTTCTTAATTAGTTTATCTTGATATGCATGTGGGTTTTTGTACAAAACACATGATGTAATACATGTCAACATTATTGTTATGACTAGCAAGTTCTTTCAAATGCAAAGTGACAGTTTTGACAATGTGTTGTATTGATTGGTTTTAGGCGGATGCACCCCCAACTGCTGTGGCCACGTCCTCAGAGGCGCCATCTACCTCTGCTGTGGAAGAGGCCGTGGGAGAGGGTGTCAGCAGTTCAGGCCTTCCTATTCGACGCCCTTCGAGAGTCTTCAAAAGTAGGTCTGATGCTAACCCGCTCTCTTGCAGGTGTGCTGAGAAACAACAAGAGCCTGTTGTTTCTAGTACAGTGGTCAGAGCTGTGCCAGCAACTGCTGATGTTTGTGGCACTATTGGCATGGTTGCGCCGTCAACCTTGGATGTATCTCTTGCGTGCAGTGTTGTGGCTGGCCTTAAACATGTTCTTGATCCTGTTTGTACATGGCGTGGGGCAGATATTGATAGCATTTGTTCTGAAGGCAAGAGGTTGGCTACTTGTGTAGTTAATGCGAGTGGGACAGGTAGCTTTGGAAATGAGTTGTGTCAGATAATTGAACAGCACGGCATTTTCGAGCAGAGCTACAGTGTAACTATTGGTCCGTCTATGTGCAGTGATTTGGCCTCGTTCGAGGATGAGTGTGTTTTATTTGAAAAACTGCAGGAACATTTGCTACATGACGGCATGTGCCTATTGAACCTCCACAGTGACGTTAGTGCTATTATTCGCCATGAAGGCTACTTTGTGGTAGTTGATTGTGGTATTCGTGATGTGTCAGGGTTGGCATCTCATACTGGCAGGTCTGTAGCTGTTTTTAACACATCCCTGCAGGACCTGATGATGCATATCAGAAATCTTAAGAACTCTCTGGTTGCAGAGTGGTATGCCATTAGCAGCTTGTCTGTGAAGGCAGGTTTTGTTGAGTGTGAACTTGACAGTGCGACATTGCTGACAGATGTAGATGATGATGTCACAGTTGCAACTGCAGCTGTAGTCGAGGGTGGCAGTTCACAGAGTAATCTCAGTTCTGTCAGGGGATCTTTTCATCAGGGAGATTCTCGGTTCCGCAACGGTGGAGTTCAGTGTATGGCTATTAGTTTGGTAGCCATAGCAAAACACTCCATTAACAGCGTGTTTTCATGGCAGACCAACAACCTGGACAAGGTTGTGGTTTTGGGGGATAAACTTTACAATAGGTTGATGCAAAGCAATGTCACCAGTAGAGAGCCTAGACTGCTTTCTGTTCCAGATTTGCCCTTACAGTATGTTATTGATGGGCAGACTTGTGACTTTGAGTACGGGTCTGATTTTGTCTCTGGCGATGTTGACATAGTGTCGGGTGATCTGATTGACAAACATGTAATGACCAGTCTCAGATCTGGATTATTACAGATGTTTCTTAAATATCACACATGTCTTCTGACACTGTGTGGTAATACTTGCGCAATCATTAGTCAAGGTGGCCGTTTTGCTGTAGTTGATTCCCATGCACGCAGTGTGGATGGGATGGTGGATGAGCGAGGGAAGAGTGTTGTTGTGTATTTCACTTGTCTGGATGATGTATTTGCTCACATCTGCAAGTTTGCCACTTCATATAAACGGCCCAAACTGTTTGAGATTGCCGGTGTTTGTGTAATCCACAGAAGTGCAGGTTTGCCCAGTACTTTGCCATCCAGTTCAACACCAGCAGTACAAAGCAGGGGAAGTCAGTTGGCTTGTGTTTTACCCATGCAGCAAGCAGTTGGGTGCACAATAATAGATAGTAAGCTATCTTCGTCAGAGAGGTCGAAAACCAGTGATCAGGCTGAAGCTAATTCAGATGTTGTTTGTGTAGGTGAGGCTTTGAGTAAATCCTTCCACTTTAAACCGCTTTGTGGGAAGGTTGCAGAATCTCTGTGCAAACGGTTGAATGTTAGCTCAGAGAAAGTAGATGTGCTTTGTACAGAGGTTGGTCTGTTGGGTGCTCCTTGTCTGAAAGAGAAAATAGCTGGGGATGGCAACTGTTTCTTTAGAGCAGTTAGTCAGGCTGTGTGTGGTACACAGAAGCATCACAGAAAAATTAGACGTGCTGTCGTAAAACATTTGAAAGTTAATGGTGGTGTTTTAAGATCTGAGTATTCTTCAATGCAGGAATATCTCACAATGTCAAAAATGGCCAATGTCGGCAGTTGGGCCACTGAGGTAGAGATTCAAGCAGCAGCAGACTTTTTTGGTGTAAGTGTCTTCACTTACTGTGACAGTCGCTGGCTTGAATATAGTTGCAATTTCAGACCGTTGTCAGATCAGGGGATTTATTTAGAAAATGTTAATGGTAACCATTATGAGACTGTTGTTTGTGTTCAGCAGCCAAACATGCAGTGTTGCTATGGCTATTGCAAAGTGGGCAGGTACACTTTTAGGAAACGTAATGTTTGTGCAGAAACTTTGCCTTCAGTGCCATCCTCAACTCAGGAAATTATTGAAGAAAATGTAATACAACAACAGCATAGTACATTATCTGGAAATGATCAATCCCACAGTAAGTTGTCTAAGTATTTGGTAAAGAAAAAGAAATTACAAAACAAAAAAACATATCAGGAAAACAGGCACAAAAATCTAGAATTGATTAAAATGAATTATCAAACAAACAAAATGAAAAAAAAGGAAATGAGTAAAACTAGATATCTGACAAATGATTCACTCAGGCAGAGACTAAAGGAAATGAGTAAAACGAAATATCATAACAATACGTCTCACAGGGATACAGTAAAGGAAAAGAGTAAAAATAAATATCGTAACAATAAATCTCACAGGGACAGAGTCATGGCAATGAGCATAAATAAATATCGTAAAAATAAATCTCACAGGGACAGAGTCATGGCAATGAGCATAAATAAATATCGTAAAAATAAATCTCACAGGGATAGAGTCATAGCTCTGAGTAAAAAGCAGTATGGTAAAAGTCAGTCTCACAGGAAAACGTGAAATCCATGACTAGAAAAAAATACCATGGAGATCGTCAGGTTAGGCAGCGTCTGATTGCACATATTCAGTTAAAGAGACAACAAAGAAAAGAGACATTAACAGAGTTTGATGTGGTAATGCAGGACTTTTTGAAAAAGGTACAAGACGGCCCAGATTTTGTGTGTTGTGTGTGTTTTAGAAAGTTGTTTAGAAATCAAGTTTCACCTTGTAGCATAGATGATTATAGCTCAAGGAAAGAAACAGCTTTGATTGCAGGTAAATGTATTAGTGATGAATATGTGCACAAATGTAGTAATGATTGTGTTTTGCCGTGTCAGTGGTTAGAGACGCCTAGGGCACAGCTGTGGATTTGTTCAAGCTGTCATCAGAAAATTAGTAGGGGGAAAATGCCACCTGAAACTGCTACAAATAATTTGGCGCTGTGTTGCATTGCCCCAGAATTAGCCAGCTTGAATGCTTTGGAGCAACATTTAATTGCACTGCATATTCCGTTTATGAAGATGCTAGCATTGCCAAAAGGTGGCCAGAATGGCGTTCATGGTCCTGTAACGTGTGTTCCTGCGAACATTGTGCAGACAAGCAACTTGTTGCCGCGTTCAGACATGGAGGGCTCATTGCTGCCAGTCAAACTGAAGCGCAAGCTCACATACAAGGGACATTATGAGTACCAGTATGTTGACGCTACTCGCATCAGGCAGGCTTTGCATTATTTGAAACGGAATAATGCACATTACAAGGATGTTGAGTTTAACGAAGCGTGGCTAAATGAGTTCTGTAGGGAAGAGGACAGTGTGGCAGAGCAGGACAGTGTGGCAGAGCAGGGCAGTGTGGCAGAGCAGGGCAGTGCAGCTGTAGATGCTAATGCTGATGCTGAGGATGACAGCAATGCTGCTGCTGAGGAAGATGAACTTCTGCATGACAGACAACAACATTGTATGTTTCAGGACACTTGCCTTATGCCCGTTGACATTGGTCAGGAAGCTCTTGATCAGTATTTTGATAACATAGTAAATGTAGCTCCGGCAGAAGGCAACACTCCTGTCAAGTTGTTGACTGATCATGCCAATGAAGCGAAATGTTTCCCAGTGTTGTTTCCCAGTGGTTCTGGAACGTACCACGACAGCAGGAATCATCCCTTGAGTTTGTGCCGTTACTTTAATAACCGTGTTTTGCATGCTGACGGTAGATTTGCACAAAATGTTGATTACATTTTCTTCGCTCAGTACATGTCTGAGGTTCAACAGGTTGTCTCAAATGTATCGATAGCATTACGCAAGGGAAAAGGCGGGCATTTCAAAAAAATCACGACCAAAGTCTTGGACGATGATGAACAAATGAAGCAGCTGTTGCAAGTTGACGAGGGGTACCGCTTCCTTAAACCTATTAGGGGTACCCCGTCTTTTTGGCAGGGCGTACAGCGCGACTTATTAGCTTGTGTTCGGCAGCTGGGGATCCCCACGTGGTTCTGCTCTTTTTCTTCTGCCGATTTGCGGTGGAAGAACTTGTTGACTAGCATTTTAAGACAGGAAGGCAGGACAGAGACAGCCGAACAGCTGGAGTGGGCAGACAGGTGTGACCTGCTGCGCCGCAATCCTGTTACTGCAGCGCGCATGTTTGATTTTCGCTGGCATTGTTTTCTGAAAGAGGTCTTAATGTCTCCATCTAATCCAATTGGCAAAATTAAAGATTACTTCTACAGGGTCGAATTCCAGCAGCGTGGTTCGCCCCATGTTCACTGCCTGTTTTGGATAGAAAACGCGCCGCTAATTGATAAAGACAGTGACGCGGAGGTAGTTCAATTTATTGATAAGTACGTCACATGTGAATTGCCTGCACAAGATGAGACGCTATTGGAAATAGTTTCGTCTGTGCAAAAGCATTCACAGCGGCATTCTAAAACGTGTAAAAAAAACAACACCGTTTGCCGTTTTAACTTTCCTAGGCCCCCGTCTGCGAGAACCTTTGTGTCTCGCCCGCCCATTGAAGACGAGGAGCTAAATACAACATGCACATGTCAGGAACCTGGCGCGCCACTATTTGCAAACTGTGCATGCAATCTTAGGAGAGAGCAAAAATTACAGGAAAAAAAAATGGCAGTGGACATTATGACCAAAATTAAAGAGGCCCTTTCAGATGACAAGGTCAGCTTTGAGACTGTAGACCAGTTGTTTAGTTACGTGCGTGTAGACCAAAAGGCTTTTGAGAAGGCCTACGACATTTGTGCAAAGAAGACGAGCGTGGTTTTAAGGAGGCAAGCCAATGAGGTCTGGATCAATCAGTACAGCAAACCACTTTTAAAATGTTGGAATGCTAATATTGATATCCAGTTTGTCGTCGACGCTTATGCTTGTGTGGTTTACATCATATCCTACATTTCCAAAGCAGAGCGTGCGATGGGCTTATTGTTAGACAATGCACAGAGGGAATCGGCTAAAGATGTTAATAGCAGTGCTAGAGAGGCACTCAAAAAGTTGGGAAGTGTGTATTTGCACAATAGAGATGTGTCTGCACAAGAGGCTGTCTACAGGTTAACTAGCATGCATCTGAAGGAGTGTTCCAGGAAAGTTGTGTTTGTTCCAGTTGGGGACAACAACGTTAAAATGAGTCTGCCTTTATCTGTGCTCAAGCAAAAGGCATCATCGGATGGCCTCACCACTGATGCCATGTGGATGACTAGTTTTGTTGACAGATACAAGAATAGGCCAGGAGACGGTACCTTTAATGACATGTGTATGGCAACGTTTGCCTCAGAGTACCGTGTGCTGGCCAAATCTGAGATGTCTGCCAACAGGATAGCGCTGCAGAACGATTCTGGCTTCGTTTTGAAAAGGACGCGCACCGAACCGGCGGTTGTTCGTTATGCGCGCTTTTCCGAGACGAAAAACCCAGAACTGTTTTACCAGAGCATCATGCAGCTGTTTCTGCCGTTTCGCACGGACGTGCACCTGCGGCCGCCGGGCTTCGAAACGTACGAGCAGTTCTACAGTCATGGTCATGTGAGGTTGCACGATGGGCTGCTGCATTCAGTCAAGGCGATTGTCCAAGAAAACCGTAGCAGGTTTGAGGTTAATATTGATGACTTGGACGATATCGCGAATGCACTTGGCAGCGATGACGCTCTGGAAGACGCTTGGTGTGAGCTCTGCCCGGAGCAACAACAGGAGCGTCTAGAGTGCTTGGAAGAGCGCAGGCAGAACGAACAGCCTTCAGACGAGCATGCAGACAGCATTCCCGACCTAGCCGTTAGCAATAGACAGGTTTCTCATTTAGAGAGGAACCAAAACGTGCTGTGCAGAAGGGATGGCTTGGCCTTACTTCGGTCTCTGAACGACACACAGCTCGCGATCTTTTACCGGATCAGAGCGTGGTGTTTAAGTAAGAGCAACGGCGAGAAAATAGCTCCGCTGCGCGTCTTCATCACAGGTGGGGCAGGGACAGGTAAAAGCCACTTGATTAAGGCTATCCAGTACGAGGCAACCAGGCTGCTGTCGCGAGGGTGTCGCAATCCGGACGACACTTGTGTTTTGCTAACTGCTCCTACGGGGATAGCCGCCCACAATTTACATGCGAGTACTATCCACAGTGCATTTGGCATCAGCAAAGATGTACGCTTGCCTTACACGCCACTGGGTGAGGAAAAGCTCAATTCTTTGCGTGCCAAATATGGTAACTTGCAGATTTTGATAATCGACGAAATCTCCATGGTTGATCATAAACTATTGGCCTACATCCATGGACGTTTAAGACAAATTAAACAGTCAGGTGACTATTCCCCGTTTGGAAATGTTACCGTCATTGCAGTTGGAGATTTTTATCAGTTGCCTCCAGTGAAAGGGAAAGCTTTGTATTTAGATGAGATAACTGTGGGCTTGTGGACGCAGTTTGAAATGGTCGAACTGACAACTGTTGTGAGACAAAAAGATGTCGCGTTTGCCGAGCTACTCAACAGAGTCAGGACGCGCTCAAAGGGGATCCCCATGTTAGATTCGGATGTACAGTTATTAAAGCGCTGCGAGACGGGTGAAGAGGTCAGCTCAGCCTTACACATTTTCCCGACGAACGGGCAGGTAAATGAGCACAACATTAAACAGTTGTCCCAGAGTTGTCCCGATTACGTTGAGATCAGTGCAAAGGATTTTGAGACTCATAAGCGAACAGGCAAGCTTGTGTTGAAGGAAGGCCATCATAGCCACACCTACAATACGTGTCTGGATGAGACCCTGGTTTTGGGAGTAGATGCTCGTGTGATGCTGTTGAAAAATCTGGACGTCGAAGACGGCTTGGTGAACGGTGTGTGCGGCACAGTCACACATATAGTTTATCCAGATAACAGCGATAACTTCCCACAGACAATTTATGTCAAGTTTGATGACAGTCGAGTGGGAACAACACGGAGGAACTGCTGTGCTTTTGCCTCTGCTGTTGCGGTGGGCTCCACGGGCATCGAACCAGAAGAGGAGAGGGTCACTAAACACGGTGGCGTGCGGCGGCAGTTTCCGCTAAAGCTTGCCTGGGCTTGCACTGTACACAAAGTCCAAGGGCTTACTGTGGACAAAGCCGTGGTGTCGCTGAAGAGAGTCTTTGCAGCTGGTCAGGCATATGTGGCTTTGAGTCGTGTTCGGAGTATGTCTGGTTTAGTTATTCAAGATTTTGCAGAGAAAGCCATATATTGCAAGGATAACATTAAGGATGCAATTGCAGCGATGCCTCCCTTCCTGGTGACACAGGCACAGATCACAGGTTGTACACCCACTACACAATCTTTTAATGTGTTTTTGATGAATGTGCAGAACTTGACTAGTCACGTTACTGATTTGGCTTTGTGCACACAGCACCTGCAGCTTAACTGCATTGCTGTCACCGAGACTTGGCTGCCTGCAGTTTCATTGGAGACTGTAAAAATGGATGGTTATGCTTACCACAACCATCCAAGGAGTTTGTCGTACAATAGCAGCCATCCATTATTAAAAGAAATTCAAGACCAACAACATGGTGGGGTTGGCATGTACAGTGCAGACAATTTGGCATGCAGCATTATCCCGGCGCCAAATGCAAATTTAGAATGTTTGGTTTGCCACTGCACTGAATACGATATCTTAATTGCTGTTATTTATCGACCACCGTCTTACACGTTAACCATGTTTAAAGAAAACCTTGGCAAACTCCTCGATTGGCTGAATAACCAGAGCTCAACAATTGCTGTCATGGGAGATTTCAATGACAACATTTTGAAATCCTCCACTATCTGCACATTCATGGGCGACAAAGGGTTTACCCAGCTCGTCAAACAGCCCACTACAGAAAAAGGCACATTAATTGACCATGTGTACGTCAAAACAACACTTTACGATGTACAGTCTGTTGTCTTGCCCACATTTTTCAGTGACCATGAAGGGATTCTATGCTCATTTGCAAATAGGACTTTAGACTAGGGACACGTTTATCTGGGACATTTGTTTGATGCACTATCTTAAACTCATGGTATATTTATTATTCATAGTATTTAATTTATTTAACATATTCATGTATTTGCACTATTCGATGAAATTGATTGTCTTGTCATAAAATGTAAATGATATGAAATAACATGTCTTTATCAAGTCTCTTCACAGGGTCTTTCTTCTATGAATTATCTTCTATGAATTCTATGATGTACATGAATTAATTTCTGTTTCATTAATTCTTTCTCATAATAATTCTAATATTAATCTTATCTAATAGCACTTACTGCATGCCTTCTGTTTGTCATGTTAACACTTATATAATATATATAATATAATATGCATGTTTTTTGTAGGCTTCCCTGTGCTATGAACTTTTTCTCATACTAACTGATAACGTGAATGCCAAAATGTGTGTTTCATGAATTCTCTTATCTAATAACACTTATTGCATGTTTGTCCCTAATGATCATGCTAGATTGGCTTCAATTATGTTAATATTTAATAACACACATTATAACACGCATGCTTTTTGTAGGACCTCCTACTGCATGTTAAATATCTTTTAACATCTTTTTCTTTTCTGCATCGCAACAGCATTTGTAGCTTGTATAGATTACTATTTATATTAAACAGCATTTATGAATAAACACAGTCATTAAAGTAACCTGCACTAAATATACAGCTTGCTGTGCAAAATTGGCATAATTTCAACTGTAAACACTTATATGCTGTTGCTAATGCAGTTTTTGCTTGGCCTTGCATGTTCTGCCAACAAAGCAAAAGACACTAGTAATGGTACTTCTGGTTTACTGGAATGGGGTTCGATTCCCTGTGGTGTCTTGCTGATTGTTATGGCGATTACATGTTAGACCACATTACCCTGAATTACATGTTGCAAGTGCTTTGACTAACACTCTCAACTCTGAACGTCAGCCTTTCACAGTGAAGACTCTCTCTATAACAGCCTAATCTTTTGCTGATGACGACCAGCCCAATGCTGGCAATCACACGCTACACTCATTACAGCCCAACAGATGGAGACATTGCATAAGAATTCGACATCTGGGTGAAAGCTGAGTCTGAAATGTGTGACAACGTACAGTGCTCTCACACAGCTTCTGGACATGAAGGCTTGGGAGTGCAGTGACATGGGCTTGGGAGCGTGGTGACATGAGACTTTCATGATGTGGTCTGTACGTGTCACGACAGCACGTGTTACGACGGCCCGGGAGACAATTGCGACACGCCCCGAGTTACGTGGGGGCTCGGTCCGCCTCAACGCTGCTCGCAGCTTTAATTGAGGTTGTATTTCGTACAACCCCCAATCTCCACTTTGGGGACTGTTTTCAGTGCCTAAACGTGCACATTCAGTGAATTTTATTTGGCACATTCGACGTACCTACTTAAAAATTTCATATTCTACGGGTTTCGTTCAAGTCACTCACTAGAAAGACCACTAGGTGGCGCTATATGTGATCAAATTTTCAGGGGCCCATAAGTCCCACATACTTTGTCGCACATTCATAAAACACATATCCAGGCGTTCAGTGGATGTAGCTGAGTCGCCCTAGATAGGCCACGCCCACTTCCGCCTAAACTTTTTTTCCTCTAGGGGGCGATATATGCGAAAAACACTGTTTTCCCACTCAGCCATGCACGTTTGTCCGATTTTCACGAAACTTTGCACGTACACTCTACAGACCCGACTGACAAGAACACTAATATACATTGTGTTAAAATTTGGAAAGACAAGCGCGTTATGACGTTAGCACTTCCTGCCGATTTCGCATGAAAACAGGAAGTGGATTGTTTCGTCACAATCGTATACCCGATTCACACCAAATTCGGACCAATGGTTTATCATGTCTTCATTGCGCTCCCTGCATAATTTTGCACAATTTCAACCAACCACCACACGGTGGCGCTCTTTCAAAGTTAACGGCTTATATCTCTGCAACGAAACGGGTCATTCAAACGAAACTTGGCACGCTGATTGCCCATACCGCCCTCAGCCTCCCCTAAAATGGGGGAGAAAATTCCACCGCTAGGTGGCGCTCTGGTAGACAAAAACTCATTCTGAGCTGACCGTAACACTTATGAATATGAAATTCACAGGACACGTGTAGACTGCTGACTGGAGCTCACATACCAAAAATCACGTTTCTAGCCATTTTAGCGCCCCCTACAGGAACTTTAAAGAACAGCCCCAGAGCCACGTTTCGCCGATTTCTACGAAACTTGGTGGACCCATAGAACATCCCAAGACGCACCAAAAAGCCTCTTGGACCCATGGTCCAACTCCCACAGGAACTCAGATATTGTCAATCTAATTTTTCATTTTTAGCACTTTTGAGCTTTAACTCCTCCTGAACGATTTATCGGATCGGCTTCAAACTTGGTCAGTGCACTCATAAGGACGTCCTCCATCTAAATTGTGCTCTGCGTAACTGTACGTCGAAAGGCGTAGCCATACCATGACCTCAAAATTGACCGAATCGCATATTTCGATTTCGATTTTTAGATTTTTAGCACTTTTGAGCTTTAACTCCTCCAAGACGATTTATCGTATCGACTTCAAACTTGGTCAGTACACTCATGAGGAGGTGCTTAATCTAAATTGTGCTCTGCGTAACTCTACGTCAAACGGCTTGGCCATACCATGGCCTCAAACTCGGCCATTTTCACCGAATGTCAAACTGTGATGTCATTTTAGGGTTCTATTTTAATTAACTCCTCCTACAGCTTTCATCGGATCTGCTTCAAATTTGGTCAATGCAGTCATAAGATTGTGCTGTATCTAAATTGTGCTCTGCATGACTCTACATTGAAAGGCGTGACCGTACCATGGCCTCAAAGTCGGCCATTTTGACCGAATTTTGTGCTGCCTCCATATGCTGCTGGCTCCATATACTGGACCAATGTTGGCACTTTTGAGCTTTAACTCCTCCTACAGGATTTCTCACATCGGCTTCAAACTTGGTCATTACACTGATAACGGCGTTCTGAATCTAAATTGTGCTATGTGTAACTGTAAATCAGAACGCGTGGCCGTACCATGGCCTCAAAGTCGGCCATTTTGACCAAATTTTATGCTGCCTCCATATGCTGCTGGCTCCATGTGCTGGCACAATGCTGGCACTCACGCACGACAGCACGCTTCACGACGCCACATGTTACGACGCCACGTGTTACGACGGCACGTGTTAACGACGGCACATGTCACGACGGCCCGGGACGCGGTTGCAACACACCCGAATTACGTCAGAGCGAGGTCCGCCTCAACGCTGCTCGCAGCTTTAATTATTATTATTAAGGACCGAGCAGGACACTGCAAGGTCCTTATTGTATTTGGTCCGTTAGTTTAATATTATTAAGGACCGAGCCAGGGAACCTGGTAAGGTCCTTATTGTTTTTGGTCCGTTAGTTATTAAGGACCGAGCCAGGGAACCTGGTAAGGTCCTTATTGTTATTGGTCCGTTAGTTTATTATTAAGGACCGAGCCAGGGAACCTGGTAAGGTCCTTATTGTTATTGGTCCGTTAGTTATTATTATTATTGCGCTTCTGCGCTTTGGGGACTGTTTACGGTACCTGAACGTAAACATTGCGTGATTTTTATTTGGCAAATTCGTAAAGTCTCGCGAAAATTGCGAGACGATGTGCATCACATTCAACTTTGCCACTGGGAAGACCACTAGGTGGCGCTATATGTGGTCAAATTTTCAGGGACAAATAAGTCCCGCCCCGTTTGTCGCACATTCATAAAACACATATCCACGCGTTCAGTGGATGTAGCTGAGTCACCCTAAGTAGGCCACGCCCACTTCCGCCTAAACTTTTTTTTCGCTAGGGGGCGATATATGCAAAACACACCGTTTTCCCACGCACCCATGCACGTTTGTCCGATTTGCACGAAACTTTGCACGTGCACTCTGGAGACCGTACTGACAAAGTCACTAATGTACAGTATGTTGAAATTTTGAAAGATAAGCGCGTTATGACGTTAGCACTTCCTGCCGATTTCGCCTCCAAACAGGAAGTGGGGTGTTTAGTCACAATGGTATGGCCAATTGACACCAAATTTGGAACAATAGTTTATCATGTCTTCATTGCGCATCCTGCACAATTTTACACAATTTCAACCCACCGCCACAGGGTGGCGCTCTTTCAAAGTTAACGGCTCATATCTCCACATCGGAACGTGTGATTCTAACGTAACTTGGTACGATGATTCCCCATAGCGCCCTGAGGCTCCCCTAAAAAGGGGTACAAAAACCCGCCGCTAGGTGGCGCTCTGGTGGCCGAAAACTCTTTCTGCCCAAACCATAATACTTAGGAATATGACATTCACAGGACACGTGTAGACTGCTGCCTAGAGCTCACGTACCAAAAAACGCGATTCTAGTCGTTGTAGCGCCCCCTACAGGAACTTTAAATAACAGCCCCGGAGCCACGTTTCACCGATTTTTACGAAACTTGGTGGGCCCATAGAACATCCCAAGACTCACCAAAAAGCCTCTTGGACCCATGTCCCAATTCCCACAGGAAGTTGGATATTTCCATTTCAATTTTGGATTTTTAGCACTTTTGAGCTTTAACTCCTACTGAACCATTTCTCGCATCACCTTCAAACTTGGTCAGTGCTTACATCTTGTCGCGCTCTACTCAAACGGTGCTCTTCGTGACTCTAAGTCGAAAGGTGTGTCCAGGGCGTGGCCTCAAAGTTGGACATTTTGCACAAATGGCAAACAGCACCGGAGCCACATTTCACCGATTTTTACGAAACTTGGTGGGTCCATAGAACATCCCAAGACTCACCAAAAAGCCTCTTGGACCCATGTCCCAATTCTCACAGGAAGTTGGATATTTCCATTTCAATTTTGGATTTTTGCCACTTTTGAGCTTTAACTCCTCCTGAACCATTTCTCGCATCGGCTTCAAACTTGGTCAGTGCTTTCATCTTGTCGAGCTCTACTCAAACGGTGCTCTTCGTGACTCTAAGTCAAATGGCGTGCCCAGGGCGTGACCTCAAAGTTGGACGTTTTGACCAAATGTCAAAATTTTTAACACTTTTCAACTTTAACTCATCCTACAGGATTTCTCTGGTCAGCTTCAAACTTGGTCAGTGCTTTCATCTTGTCGACCTCTACGCAAACGGTGCTCTTCGTGACTGTAAGTCGAAAGGCGTGTCCAGGGCGTGGCCTCAAAGTCGGACATTTTGACCAATGTTATACTGGCTCCATATAATGGCCCGATGCTGCCAATCATGCGCTAATCTAATTAGAGCCCAGCAGATGGCCTGATTCCATACCAGTTCAGCATCTGGGTTACAGCTCAGTCTCTTACAATGACGTGCTCTCCCACAGCTTCTGGACTCGAGTGCTTCACACTGCAATGAAGTGGGCTTGAGACTGGATACTTTCATAACGTTGTTCGCAAGTCTTACGACGGCACGACTTACGATGGCACGTGTCACGACGGCACTGGTTCCGACAGCCCGGGGCGCGGTTGGGCCACGGCCCGAGTGGCGTGGGGGCTCGGTCCGCCCCAACGCTGCTTGCAGCTTTAATTATTATTGCGCTTCCACCTTTTCGCGGCTTGTTTTGAGTGCCTGAATGTGCACTTTTCGTGATTTTTATTTGGCAAATTTGTCAGGTCTGGTGAAAAATTCAATATTCTAGGCGTCATATTCAACTTTGCCAATCGGAACACCACTAGGTGGCGCTATTTTTATATTGCTAATAACTCCTGCCCCGTTTGTCGCACATTCATAAAACTTATATCCACGCGTTCAGTGGATGTAGCTCTATAACCCTAGATAGGCCACGCCCATTTCCGCCTGGACTTTTTTTCCGCTAGGGGGCGATATTTGCAAAAATGACTTTTCCAGGTTTCTCCGTGCACGTTTATCCGATCCGCACGAAATTTGGCACGTACATTCTGCAGACCGCCCTGACAAAAACACTAATGTAAAGTATGTCGAAATTTTGCACGATTAACGCGTTATGATGTTAGCACTTCCTGCTGATTTCGCACCAAAACAGGAAGTGGGGTGTTTCTTGACAATGGTATGGCCGATTCACATCAGATTTGGAACAAAGGTTTATCATGTCTTCATTGCACAACGTGCACAATTTTGCTCAATTCCAAGCCACCACCACAGGGTGGCGCTCTTTCAAAGTTTTCGGCTCATATCTCCGCATCGGAACGTGTAATTCAAACGTAATTTGGCACGATGATTGCCAATGGTGCCCTGAGCCTCCCCTAAAAAGGGGGAAAAAAATCGCCGCTAGGTGGCGCTCTGGTGACCAGGGCCCTCATTCTGCGCAAACCATAATAATTATGAATATGAAATTCACAGGACACGTGTAGACTGCTGCCTGGACCTCACGTACCAAATAACGCGTTTCTAGTCGTTGTAGCGCCCCCTACAGGAACTTTAAATAACAGCCCCGGAGCCACGTTTCGCCGATTTTGACGAAACTTGGTGGGCCCATAGAACATCCCAAGACTCACCAAAAAGCCTCTTAGACCCATGTCCCAATTCCCACAGAAAGCCCAATATTTTTATTTGAAATTGTCGTTTTTTGCACTTTTTGCCCACTTTTAAGGATTAACTCCTCCTGGACCACTTGTCGCATCGGGTTCAAACTTGGTCATTTCTTACATCTTGTCGAGCTCTACTCAAACGGTGCTCTTTGTGACTCTAAGTCGAAAGGTGTGTCCAGGGCGTGGCCTCAAAGTCGGACATTTTGCACAAATGGCAAACAGCCCCGGAGCCATGTTTCACCGATTTTTACGAAACTTGGTGGGCCCATAGAACATCCCAAGACTCACCAAAAAGCCTCTTGGGCCCATGTCCCAATTCCCACAGGAAGTTGGATATTTCCATTTCAATTTTGGATTTTTAGCACTTTTGAGCTTTAACTCCTCCTGGACCATTTCTCAGATCGGCTTCAAACTTGGTCAGTGCTTACATCTTGTCGAGCTCTACTCAAACGGTGCTCTTCGTGACTCTAAGTCAAATGGCGTGCCCAGGGCGTGACCTCAAAGTCAAACGTTTTGACCAAATTTCAAACTTTTTAGCACTTTTGAACTTTAACTCCTCCTACAGGATTTCTCTGGTCGGCTTCAAACTTGGTCAGTGCTTTCATCTTGTCGACCTCTATTCAAACGGTGCTCTTCGTGACTGTAAGTCGAAAGGCGTGTCCAGGGCGTAGTCTCAAAGTCGGACATTTTGCCCGAATTTTAAGCTGGCTCCATATGCTGCCCCACTGCTGGCAATCACGTGCTGGTCTAATTACATCCCAAACTGTAATGTCATTTTACTGTACACAGTGCACGTATCAGACAGTGATCAACGTGAGTCAAGTAAACACATTGGCCCAGGAGTTATGTGTATACTTAACAGTGTTGCAACAGCTATACTTTTGTAGGTGGTGCGTCAGCGCTGCTCAGTGTTGAATGAGCGCATTTTGTACTCCAAAATGTATATGCAGTCATGTAACGATAAACTATGACAGCAATAGTCATGAGTGTAAAAATATGATGGTTGCCGAAAAGTGAAGGACTTGGATTATTAAGGACTTCATTCAGTTTACTGTTCAGCATTTTACTGTAAAAAATAAAAAAGCAGCAGGAGGTGGAGTCGCTGTTTTGTAGAGATAGTGCATTTGGTATGTTTTAATACGTGCTCTTTGACTTTACAGTTCTATACTCGTAAACACGCTTGAGGCACTATGTTGAAATGTCAACCCCTGTTATTATTATTTTTCTTTATTTTATTTTACCAGTTTGATATGTTTGTACTGTTTCAAATGTTCTTTCCCCTCAAATCAGTTGTTTGGAAATTGATATGAATTTCATTTCAAATTGAAATGTATGACATATTGTACATGGAAATAAAGCTTTGAAATTAAAAAAACATGTTTTAGTACGTGTTGTTGGGTCTGCAAATTGTATATAATTTCTATATACTAATCGTTTGTAACGTGACTTATGTGTGTGTTGTGCTTAAATCACTTGTTTGGAAATTGATGTGAATTTCATTTCAAATTGAAATGTATGACATATTGTACATGGAACTAAAGCTTTGAAATGAAAACACATGTTTTAGTACGTGTTGTTGAGTTTGCAAATTGTATATAATTTGTATATACTAATCGTTTGTAACGTGACTTATGTGTGTGTTGTGCTTAAATCAGTTGTTTGGAAATTGATGTGAATTTCATTTAAAATTGGAATGTATAACATATTGTCAATGGAAATAAAGCTTTGCCATTAAAAAAAGTGTTTTAGTACGTGTTGTTGGGTGTGCAAATTGTATATAATTTGTATATACTAATCCTTTGTAACGTGGCTTATGTGTGTGTTGTGCTTATTTGCTGTTACATTTGTATATACTAATAGTTTGTAACGTGGCTTATCTGTGTATTGTGCTTATTTGCTATTACACGGACATTTTACCCTGTCCGTCTTTGTCGCACTTTTGTGACGTAGGCGGCTTTCTAAAAACAAATTAAACATCCCCTACGCGGACCGTTTCGAGGGACAAGCCGTTGTAATATTGCTGCCCTCCGAGCACTCATTCATCTATGATCCTCGACATAATGGAGCAGCTGTACTTGTAAGTGCAAACAGATGACTAGGGTTTTCACCAACATAAACGCGAATGCTATTCTGCAGCCACCCATGATCACCATAGCACCATGTAAACATATGTCGCACTTTTGTGACGTCGGCGCCTGTGACGTCGGCGCCTGCCTTAAAATGTCTCCTTTTTCCCAACATAACCGCGTACGTAGAAACGGGCTATATACGTTCGTATATTTGATTAATGTGTTTGAGTAATTTGTTAAGTTACTATATTGTATTACAGTTTACAATTATGTCCGTTGTGAGATGAGTTTGGTTGCACGTGAAAATTGCAATCATTGTCGTAACTTCGAGGTGTTATGACATGGACTGCTTGACGGTTATTATACACGGAGATGACACGTCTGTTTGCATTTGTACGGCTCATAAACAGCGCGAGAGAGATTTTTTAACCCTTTCCAAGGATTATACCTTTGGACCTTCATTCTTAATGCGGTGAGTTTCTTTTTTATTCTTCATTTAGCATTTTTGTCATATTGTTACTATAATGTTGCTTACTAGCATTGCATGTAGTCAGCACACTGAGGTTAAAAGCGGATACGTAATGCAGGGATTTATGAGATGTGTGTGCACTTATATGGGCAATTCGCGACGGTGATTTCGTGCGGCTCTTCACTTCTTATTACATTTTCTGTTGTGTATACTTCCTTTCAAACTGTCCACACTACGTATGGAAACCCGTTAGCACGACGTGTTACCCAATGCTACTGTCGACAGCTAAGTCTTTAACTGCGTGTAGCTACTTCGCTTAGCCAAGTAACACGGGTTAGCTGGTGCTAATGCTAATTTGCTAATGTCCGTCATGATACAGTGAAACGAAGGCCCGAGTGCTTTGGCATGAACTACGTGTAGCTTGTGCGCTTAGCCTAGCACACGTGTTAGCCCGTGTTAATGTTAATTTGCTAGTGTGCGTTCTGATGGAGTACGGAAGATAAGCCTATATGAACCTATATGGACCTTACAAACATTTTCTGTCACTTTATGCGCTTTAGTTTGACTTAAATTCCCAAACTACCATCTCAAACATTAATCCGTATTCACTTATATAATTTATATATGAATGCAAAGTATGCTGTCTAACTGACACAACATATCAGGCATTGTAAATGTCTCTTTGAATATGAATAACATGTATGCTGCCTGCCTGACACACCTTAGCACGCTTTGTAGAAGCCAAGCAGACAGGTTTGCATAAGTGGTCAATTTGGTTCTGCTCTCCTTGTTAAAGTGAATTCTGGATTTATGTGCTGTGACCATGAAGAGCTATTGTCAAGCAATCACACCACCTCTTATTAGCATGTCTGTCAAATCTCTGAATGTGTACAGCAACTGTCTTTATCATGGTTTGCATATGACACCTGACTTTAATCATAGTGTGGCTGTAAATATGCCACATGTTTCATGATTGTTTTCATCAGCAGCTTATAATCTAATCATAAAACGTCGTGACATCTGTCCTCATGACCCAATTATGTTTACATGGTTTTCAGATGCCGCGAAGCAAGAACTACCAGATCTCCCAGGCTGCCAAGAGGAGGGAGACAGTACAACAGCCATTGGATGTGGAGTATCTGCCACCACGACCTGAGTTTGTTACGCGTAACTAGGGACTTTTACTTTTCCTTCAATTTTCATCAAGGCCTAGGTGTACAATAAAGGTGCTGTAATTATAAATTAGGTCAACATTTGTGAAATCTGAGTAAAACACACTAGTATTGGTACTTCTGGTTTACTGGAATGGGGTTCGATTACCTGTGCTTTCATACTGATTGTTATGGTAATTACATGTTAGACCACATTGACATGAATTACATGTTGCAACTGGTTGGACTAACACTCTCAACTCTGAATGTCAACCTTTCACAGTGAAGAATGTCTCTGTAACAGCTGAGTCTTTTGCAGTGTCTGAAACGTGTGACAACGTACAGTGCTCTCCCACAGCTTCTGGACATGAGTGCTTGGGACTGCTGTGCCGTGGGATTCAGAATGGGTTGACGTGAGGCTTTCGTGAACTCGTCCACACGTCTCACAACGGCACGTGTTCCGACGGCCCGGGACGCGGTTGCCCACGGCCCGAATAGCGTGGGGGCTCGGTCCGCCCCAACGCTGCTCGCAGCTTTAATTAAGGACCGAGCCAGGGAACCTGGTAAGGTCCTTATTGTTTTTGGTCCGTTAGTTATTATTCTTCTTCATAGGCCTCTTCGCGGCTTGTTTTGAGTTCCTGAACGTGCACTTTTAGTGATTTTTATTTGGCAAATTTGTCAGGTCTGGTGAAAAATTCAATATTCTATGAATCACATTCAACTTTGCCACTGGGAAGACCACTAGGTGGCGCTATATTTAGGCAAATTTCCAGACACCCATAAGTCCCACATACTTTGTCACACATTCATAAACCTTATATCCACGCGTTCAGTGGATGTAGCTGAGTCACCCTAGATAGGCCACGCCCATTTCCGCCTAGACTTTTTTTTCGCTAGGGGGCGATATTTGCAAAAATGACTTTTCCGGGTTTCTCTGTGCACGTTTATCCGATTCGCACGAAATTTGGCACGTACACTCTGCGGACCACCCTGACAAAAACACTAATGTAAAGTATGTCGAAATTTTGCAAGATTAGCGCGTTATGATGTTAGCACTTCCTGCTGATTTCACACCAAAACAGGAAGTGGGGTGTTTCGTCACAATGGTATGGCCGATTCACACCAGATTTGGAACACTGGTTTATCGTGTCTTCATTGCGCATTGTGCACAATTTTGCATAATTTCAGGCCACCGCCACATGGTGGCGCTCTCTCAAAGTTAACGGCTTATATCTCCGGATCGCCACGTGCGATTAAAACGTAAATTGGTACGATGCATGCCCATGGCGCCCTGAGACTCCCCTAAAAAGGGGAAAAAAATTCGCCGCTAGGTGGCGCTCTGCTGACTTGGTGGCTCATTGTGCGGAAAGTGTAATAGTTATGAACGTCACATTCACAGGACACGTGTAGACTGGTGCCTGGAGCTCACATACCAAAAATCGCGTTTTTCGCGGTTGTAGCGCCCCCTACAGGACTTTTAAGAAACTGCCCCGGAGCCACGTTTGGCCGATATGTACGAAACTTGGTAGGCTCATAGAACGTGCCAAGATGCACAAAAAAGCCTCTTGGACCCATGTCCCAAATCCCATAGGAAGTCGGATATTTACATATTTAATTTTTAATTTTTTGCACTTTTGAGCTTTAACTCCTCCTAGGTCATTTCTCACATCGGCTTCAAACTTGGTCAGTACACTCATGAGGAGGTGCTTAATCTAAATTGTGCTCTGCGTGACTCTACGTCGAAGGGTGTGGCCGTGCCGTGGCCTCAAAGTCGGCCATTTTGACCAAATGTCAAACTGTGATGTCATTTTAGGGTTCTATTTTAATTAACTCCTCCTACAGTTTTTATCGGCTCTGCTTCAAATTTGGTCAGTGAAGTCATAACATGGTGCTGAATCTAAATTGTGCTCTGCGTGACTGTACGTCAAAGGGCGTGGCTGTGCCGTGGCCTCAAAGTCGGCCATTTTGACCAAATGTCAAACTGTGATGTCATTTTAGGGTTCTATTTTAATTAACTCCTCCTACAGTTTTTATCGGCTCTGCTTCAAATTTGGTCAGTGAAGTCATAACATGGTGCTGAATCTAAATTGTGCTCTGCATGACTCTATGTCGAAGGGCGTGGCCGTGCCGTGGACTCAAAGTCGGCCATTTTGACCAAATGTCAAACTTTATAGCACTTTTGAGCTTTAACTCCTCCTGAACGATTTCTCGGATCGCCTTCAAACTTGGTCAGTGCACTCATAAGGAGGTCCTCTATCTAAATTGTGCTCTGTGTAACTGTACATCAAAAGATGTGGCCGTACCATAACCTCAAAATTGGCTGACTCGCATATTTCCATTTCAATTTTTGGATTCTTTATGTGACTGTACATAAGAACGCGTGGCCGTACCATGGCCTCAAACTCGGCCGTTTTGACCGAATTTTATGCTGCCTCCATATACTGCTGGCTCCATGTACTGGCACAATGCTGGCAATCACACACTGCTATCACACAACTTCTGAACATGACAGCTTGGGTCTGGAGTGATGTCGCCTTGGGAGTGCAGTGACGTCAGAGTTTAGTTACGTCATCCACACGTGTTTCACTAGACACGTGTTACGACGACACATGTTACGACGGCACATGTTAACGACGGCACGTGTTACGACGGCACGATTTAACGACGGCACATGTTACGACGGCCCGGGAGGCGGTTGCAACACGCCCCGAGTTACGTAGGGCGAGGTCCGCCTCAACGCTGCTCGTTATTAAGGACCGAGCCAGGGAACCTGGTAAGGTCCTTATTGTTTTTGGTCCGTTAGTTATTATTAAGGACCGAGCCAGGAAACCTGGTAAGGTCCTTATTGTTTTTGGTCCGTTTATTATTATTTCGTTTCTGCGCTTTGGGGACTGTTTTGGGTGCCTGATCGCGCACTTTCCGTGCTTTTTATTTCCCAAATTTGTCAGGGGTGGCGAAAATTGCACGACGACATGCATCACATTCAACTTTGTCATTAGGAAGACCACTAGGTGGCGCTATTTGTAGGCAAATTTCGCTAGGCCCATAACTCCCGCATACTTTGTCGCACATTCATAAACCTTATATCCACGCGTTCGGTGAATGTAGCTGAGTCTCCCTAGATAGGCCACGCCCATTTCCGCCTATAATTTTTTTTCGCTAGAGGGCGATATATGCGTACATGACTTTTTCGGGTTTCTCCGTGCACGTTTGTCCGATTTGCACGAAATTTTCAACGTACAATCTGGAGACCGCCCTGACAAAAACACTAATTTAAAGTATGTTAAAATTTTGCAATATGAGCGCGTTATAGCGTTAGCACTTCCTGTTGATTTCGCGTCAAAACAGGAAGTGGGGTGTTTCGTCACAAAACTATGCCCGATTCACACCAAATTTGGAACAATAGTTTATCATGTCTTCATTGCGCATTCTGCACAATTTTGCACAATTTCAGGCCATTGCCACAAGGTGGCGCTCTTTCAAAGTTAAACGCTTATATCTCCACATCGCAACGTGGGATTAAAACGTAAATTGGTGCGATACATGCCCAGGGCGCTCTGAGGCTCCCCTAAAAAGGGGAAAAAAATTTTGCCGCTAGGTGGCGCTCTGGTGGCTGAAAACTCATGCTGCGCAAACCGTAATAGTTATGAATATGAAATTCACCAGATACGTGTAAACTGGTGCCTGGAGCTCACGTACCAAAAATCGCGTTTGCCACGGTTGTAGCGCCCCCTACAGGAATTTTAAAGAACAGCCCCGGCGCCACGTTTCGCCGATATGTACGAAACTTGGTAGGCTCTTAGAACGTGCCAAGACGCACAAAAAAGCCTCTTGGACCCATGTCCCAACTCCTACAGGAAGTCAGATATTTACATTTTTAATTATTAATTTTTAGCACTTTTGCGGATTAACTCCTACTAGGGAATTTCTCGGATCGGCTTCAAACTTGCTCCGTACACTCACAAGGTGGTGCTGAATTTAAAATGTGCTCTGCGTGAGTGTACGTCGAACGGCGTGTCCGTACCGTGGCCTCAAAGTTGCCCACTTTGCCCAAATGTCAAACTGTCATGTCATTTTCAGGATCTTTGTTAATTAACTCCTCCTACAGGTTTTATCTGATCTACTTCAAACTTGGTCAGTAAAGTCTTAAGATGGTGCTGAATCAAAAATGTGCTCTGCGAGACTGCACGTTGAACGGCGTGTCCGTACCGTGGGCTCAAATTTGACCACTTTGCCCAAATGTCAAACTGTCATGTCATTTTCAGGTTCTATTTTAATTAACTCCTCCTACAGGTTTTATCTGATCTCCTTCAAACTTGGTCAATAAAGTCTTAAGATGGTGCTGAATCAAAAATGTGCTCTGCGTAAGTGTACGTCGAACGGCGTGTCTGTACCGTGGCCTCAAAGTTGCCCACTTTGCCCAAATGTCAAACTGTCATGTCATTTTCAGGATCTTTGTTAATTAACTCCTCCTACAGGTTTTATCTGATCTTCTTCAAATTTGGTCAGTGAAGTCATAACATGGTGCTGAATCTAAATTGTGCTCTGCGTGAGTGTATGTTGAACGGCGTGTCCGTACCGTGGCCTCAAAGTTGCCCACTTTGCCCAAATGTCAAACTTTCATGTCATTTTCAGGATCTTTGTTAATTAACTCCTCCTACAGGTATTATCTCATCTGCTTCAAACTTCGTCAGTACACTCATAAGATGGTGCTGAATTTAAATTGTGCTCTGCGTGAATGTAAGTCGAAGGCCGTGTCCGTAGCGTGCCCTCAAAATTGGCCCATTTTAATATGGCTCCATATGCTGGCCCAATGCTGGCAATCGCGCGCAACTCTCATTACTGCCCAGCAGATGGTGCCAAATCCCAACAGGCCCATACAATATTTAACACAAATCCTGTCCTACAAACATGCACATTATGTCACCACATGCCATCTTTTCATACAAACTTGCACACATTTCAGCTAATCTCACACATTTTGCTTTCTGATCCTACACATTCATACAATATATGTTAGTTTTGCGCATCTGGGTGATAATGTTATCTAGGAGCATTATCATTTGCAGGTGTGGCACTTACTGTACCTGCAGTGAGAGCAGACTTGGAAGACGATCAGGCTGAGTTTAACCAGGCGGATCATCATGACACATAAGTGCACTTCGGCATGCACACGCCATTCAACATACAGTCACAAATACACAACTTGTAATCAGCAACATTGAATATCCACCTTTCGCAGTGAACACTCTCTCTATAAAAGCTGAGTCTTTTGCAGTCTCTGAAACGTGTGTCAACGTACAGTGCCTCTCCCACAGCTTCTGGAGATGACGGCTTGGGAGTGGAGTGACGTGGGCTTCGGACTGGGGTGGCGTGAGACTTTCGTGACGTGGTCAGCACATGTTACGACGGCGCGTGTTACGACGGCGCGTGTTACGACGTCCCGGAACGCGGTTGCGCCACGGCCCGAGTTGCGTGGGGGCTCGGTCCGCCTCAACGCTGCTCGCAGCTTTAATTAAGGACCGAGCCAGGGAACCTGGTAAGGTCCTTATTGTTATTGGTCCGTTAGTTATTATTATTATTATTATTATTACGTTTCATCACGACTTCACGGCTTGTTTTGAGTTCCTAAACGTGCACTTTCCGTGCTTTTTATTTGCCAAATTTGTCAGGTCTGCTGAAAAATTATATATTCTATGCATCACATTCGACTTTGCCACTGGGAAGACCAATAGGTGGCGCTATATTTAGGCCAATTTCCAGAGCCCCATGAGTCCCGCATACTTCGTCGCACATTCATAAACCTTATATCCACGCGTTCAGTGGATATAGCTCACTCCCCCTAGATAGGCCACGCCCATTTCCGCCTAGACTTTTTTTTCGCTAGGTGGCGATATTTGCAAAAATGACTTTTCCGGGTTTCTACGTGCACGTTTATCCGATTCGCACCAAATTTGGCACGTACACTCTACAGACCCTACTGACAAAAACACTCATGTACATTGTGTTGAAATTTTGAAAGATAACCGTGTTATGACGTCAGCACTTCCTGCTGATTTCACGACAAAACAGGAAGTGGAATGTTTCGTCACAATGGTATGGCCGATTCACACCAGATTTGGAACAATGGTTTATCGTGTCTTCATTGCACAATGTGCACAATTTTGCTCAATTCCAAGCCACCACCACAGGGTGGCGCTCTTTCAAAGTTAAGGGCTCATATCTCCGCATCGGAACGTGTGATTCTAACGTAACTTGGTACGATGATTCCCCATGGCGCCCTGAGGCTCCCCTAAAAAGGGGTACAAAAACCCGCCGCTAGGTGGCGCTCTGCTGGCCAAAAACTCTTTATGCCCAAACCGTAATACTTAGGAATATGACATTCACAGGACACGTGTAGACTGCTGCCTGGAGCTCACGTACCAAAAAACGCGTTTCTAGTCGTTGTAGCGCCCCCTACAGGAACTTTAAATAACAGCCCCGGAGCGACGTTTCACCGATTTTTACGAAACTTGGTGGGCCCATAGAACATCCCAAGACGCACCAAAAAGCCTCTTGAACCCATGTCCCAATTCCCACAGAAAGCCAGATATTTTTATTTAAAATTGGCGTTTTTGGCACTTTTTCAGCACTTTTAAGGATTAACTCCTCCTGGACCATTTCTCACATCTGCTTCAAACTTGGTCACTGCTTTCATCTTGTCGACCTGTATTCAAACGGTGCTCTTCGTGACTCTAAGTCGAAGGACGTGTCCACGGCATGGCTTCAAAGTCAGACGTTTTCACCACATTTTATGCTGCCTCCATATGCTGCCCAAGGCTGGCAAACACGCACTACTCTAAGTCCAGCAGATGGCGCAATTGCATAAGCATGTAGCATCTGGGTGAAAGCTGAATCTTTTGCACGATGTGGCTGAGTTGTTTTGAACTAGTGATGTCTTTTACAGGCTTCTATTTTAATTATCTTGTCCTAGAGTTTGTATTTGGACTGCTTCAAATTTGTTTATTACTTTCACCTTGGGGACCGGAATGCGAATTGTGCTTTGTGTGACTGTACGATGAAGGGTGGGTGTTATTGTGGCTGTATCTGCTGGCCAAGTGTGGCAGTCACGTGCTACTTAAATTAGAGCCCAGCAGATGGCGCCATTGCATAAGAATGCAGCATCTGAGGCTGATTTTAACCAGGAGTAGGAGCATGATTAATAAGTGTACTTCAGGAAGATCAGGGCCACCACAGGGATGTAGAGTGTTAGTTTCTTTAGAATTATGAAGTTGTTTATAGCGTTTTTAAGTCATATATATAATGCTGTGCATGCATAGCCTTGCACAGTGCATGTATTAGAAAGTAATCACTGTGAGTCAAGTAAACACATGTACCTCCTGTGATAGAGAGAGATAGACAGAGAGAGAGAGAGAGAGAGAAATAGGAGGATGAGCTACCTTTCGCTGTGTTGCGATAGAGAGAGGTCGGCGCTGTTCAGTGTTGAATGAGCGCATTTAGTACTCGGGCATGTATATGCAGTAATGTAACGATAAGCTATGACAGCAATATTCAGATATAACTTGGCTAAATGTGTCATGAATGTGCGGCTTTTGGGTGAGCGTGGTCACGTGCACGTGTGTCACAGCGAGGGCTAACTGACAACACATCCAAGATTACATGGCTGCACACCTATGTGTTTTATGTTTGTACATATAAGCACACATTATTTTAATCCTTTTAGACATGATAAGTAGTTTTAGCTTCAAACTTAGGGTTACTGTGAATCCCCTTGCTCCCCTGTAGTACACGCCCTGATTAGGCTGTTTGTATGGAAAGTACTATGTTTACATTTTGCAGGTATGTTTAGTGTTGTATTAATGCAGGTTTTTTGCTGTATGTCCTATACATTGTATTTAGGTAGTCATGAGTGTAAAAATATGATGGTTGGCGAAAAAGGAACGATTTGGATTTTTAAGGAGTTTATTCAGTTCACTGTTCAGCATTGTACTGTACAAAATGAAAAAGGAGCAGGAGATGGAGTCGCTGTGTGGCAGGGATGACACGTTTGGTATGTTTTAATACGTGTTAAAGATGTGCCGTCGGGTGTGCAAATTGTATATAATTTGTATATACTAATCGTTTGTAACGTGGCTTATCTGTGTGTTGTGGTTATTTGCTGTTAAACGGACCCGTGTATATATGCCACGAAGAGCATGCCAAACCTGTAGGTGGCAGTGTAGCGAGAAGCTCAAGCCAACGTTAGCCAATCAGAATCTCGAAAATAGCAACAACAACAAAGCGTGCACACGAAGGGAAATGTCTCCTTTTTTCAAAATAACCCTGTACGTGCAAACGGGGCATATAGGTTCGTATATGTGCTTAATGTGTTTGAGTGATTTGTTAAGTTACTATATTGTATTACAGTTTACAATTATGGCCGTTGTGAGATGAGTTTGCAAGTGAACATTGCAATCATTGTCGTAACTTTGAGGTGTGTTTGTTGATGCCACGCCCCCCCAGCCCCCCTCCCCACATCCCTGTGTTTTGATTGGCCGAATACAAGCCCCGCAAAGGTATCTCGCAAAGGTATAAAGAGCCAGCGTTAGCATTAGTTGCCGTCTTACTTTTTGCAAAGGAGAGGAGTGTTTGCATCTGTAAGGCTCATAAACAACGCGAGAGAGATTTTTTTAACCCTTTTCAAGGATTATACCTTTCCGCCTTCATTCTTAATACGGTGAGTTTCTTTTTTATTCTTCATTTAACCTTGTACTGACTGAAAACTGTTGCTAGTCGCTGATTTTATGTGAGCTGTTGAGTAGTAGATATTGAAAAGCAGCATTGCATGTAGTCAGCACACTGTGGTTAAAAGCGGATACGTAATGCATTGCATGTAGTCAGTACACTGTGCTTAAAAACAAATACGTAATGCAGGTATTTATGAAATGTGTGTGCACTTATATGAGCACGACGTTTCGTGGTTTCATGCGGCTCTTCAGTTTTTATTGAATTTTGTGTTGTGTATAGTTCCTTTCACACTGGCCAAATAACGTATGGAAACCCGATAGCACGACACGTTAGCCAATGCTAATGTCGGCTGCTGGGTCTAACTGAAGGAGTAAGAAGGACCGAGCCCTTTGTCATGAACTACGTGTCGCTTGTTCGATTAGTCTAGCACCACGTGTTAGCTCGTGTTACTTTGTTAATGTCCGTGTAGCTACTTAGCTTTGCCTAGTTAGTGTGGTGCTTTCTTTTTTTTGGTGGTGATTTGGCTCTTAAGCGTGTACGTAAAGCACATGACCTTAACAGCTCCGGTGAGACCGACACATAGTGGAAATTGCCATGTTTTGTATGTGGGACAGGGAGGATAAACCTATATGGACCTTACAAACATTTTCTGTCACTTTATGCGATTTAGTTTGAATTAAGTTCTCACACTACCATCTCAAACATTATTCTGTATTCACTTATATAATAGTTAATGAGTAGGTAACAATATAAACAACATATGGACACGTTTCACTGGAATTATTTGTTGTCTCTATGAGTAATGTAATACGTAGACTAAACAGGTTAAGTGTAATGTAAACGTAAAGCGATACTGTATAGGTTAATAAGATAAAGTCACCAAAAGCACTTTTGGTACTTTCAATGGTTTTTTTAAGTCACCAACTGTGGTTCCGTTAAAAATGAATGTTAACACATTACCATGCACACAGCTAAAGCCTATTGATTCCATTAGCATGTGTAATAAGTTGTAATTTGTTTATGAATGAAGGTTATGCTGTTTGAATGGCACACCATATCACGCCTCTTACGAGTCCAATTGTATATGAATGGAAGGTATGCCGTCTCAGTGCCACACCCTAGCACGCTCTGTACAAGTCAAGTGGACAGATTAGCATAAGTGGTCAATTAGGTTCGGCTGTCTTTGTTCACAGGAATTCTTCCTGTATGTGCTGCGAACATGAAGAGCTATTGTTAAGCAATCACAGCAGCTTTTATTAGCATCTGTTTGACAAATATGTGAATGTGTACAGCAACTGTCTTTATCATGGTTTGCAAATGGCAATCCAATTTACTCATAGTGTGGCAGTAAAGATGCCACGTGTTTCATGATTGTTTTCATTAGCTGCTTATAATCTTAATCTAAGCATAAAGTATCATGACGTCTGTCCTCATGTCTCAATTATGTTTATATGATTTTTAGATGCCGCGAGGCAAGAACCACCGCATCTCCCAGGCTGCCAAGAGGAGGGAGGCAGGCAGGCGCCCATTGGCTGTGGAGCATCTGCCACCACGTCCCGAGTTTGTTCCACGTAAGTAGGCAGTTTTACTTTCCCCTCGATTTTCATCAAGGTCTACGTGAAGAGTGAAGGTGTTGTAATTGTAATTAATTAATTTTTTCCTTTCTGTGCATAGGCCGTGGCACAGGGAGACGTGGTCGTGTGACACGGTATCCGGTTTCTGTGTCTGGCAAGACACACAAGCTGGTGCTTCCTGCGCATTCCCCTGACAAGAAGGTAAATTATTGTTTACAGATTTGTTAGCAAATAATCTCAGTGAAACGTCAATTCTAAATAGGTTTTCTTCTGTTTTCCCAGTTCGTTCTGCTTGTCGGGGATTCCCATCTGCGACGCTTTGCAGATGGGGCTGTGCAGATGTCAAAGGGAAACCTTTCCTTTGGCGTCATGTCCACCCCGGGGGCGAGTGCGTGCCATTTGCGGACGGAGCTGATCCATGCCGCGCTGCCCAGGACGCCCGATGCAGTGTGCATCTTGGCCCCTGGCAACAACCTGTCCACCAGCAGCACCCACGAAGTGGCCGGGGCGGACTTCCAGAAGCTGTTGCTGAGTGCGCGTTCTCGCTGGGACAATGTAAGTTGTTTTGTGTAACATTGTACTTTTTGCTGGGCAATAAAAATGCTAGATGAAATGTTGTAGTGTAGTATGGATGGTCATTTTCACACAAAATTGGTATCTAAAACTGCTGTTGTGTTTTAGGTTTTTGTGGTCGACTTTGTTCCCCGGCTGAACGTTGCGCCCGAACTGCAGGAGCTCCTGAGTCGGGAGTATCACTCTGTGGCGAACAGAATGGGTATGTCTCAAGTGCATATTTGACTTACGTGTTTTATGAGTTACATTTTCTCAGAGGCTTTCATAACGAACTTTACAATGTGTTACAAATTGATGTATGTTTTCTTGTTTTGCTGTAGTTGATATATGCAAGTATATTAATCAACCATATTTCTATATTTGTCTCTCAGGTGTGAAGTACTACTCCACGTTTGAGCATTTCCCCTTCAGTCGCCTGGATCTGTGGGTCGCTGATAGTGTAAGTCTCATATACTGTGTAGAAACAAGATCTTTTCATTGCGCTCCTGTATGGTTGCATTTATAGTACAGGTTAATAGAAAGTCAATGTCACCTGTACTGAATGTATTATTCTAACATTGGCAGGTTCACTTGAGCGACGACGTGGGCATGCCGATTCTTGCCACGTTGCTGTGGGATGCTGCCTACAAGCAACTGGAGGCGCCAGCGCCAACGGCACAGGTTCCTCAGCCAACTCCACCCCCTGTTCCAAGGACTCCTCCAAGGGTGGTCGTGAAGGAAGAGGTCTCTGCTTCTCTTCCTTCGTCTCCCCACCATGACCCGTACGCCTGGATGGAAATGGTGCAGGGCAAGAAGGTAATATTTGCAAACTGTCTTGGTGGTTTTCCCCGCTGACATGTGTTTCTTAGTTCAAAGTCAGAAGTGTTCCCATGCATGCATTTTGTTAAAATATTTGCTATTTTGTTATTACAGAGGATCCAGTCCGAGGGGCAGCTCTGCAGTCCGTCCAAAAGGCGTGTGGTTCGGCATGAGGTTTGTTACTTACGTACTTGCATGAATGTTTACATATGTCCATTGCTTCTATATCTGTGCGCATTGATTTTATGCAGTGGCGTTTGTGACTAATATGCTGTTTCGATGTCTAATTCAAAGGTGGACAGGCGTCCAGTCGTGCTGAGGGAGTGCTTCATCCCCCTGAATCCCATCAGGTTCAGCACTGGCATGTTGGCTGCCATGGACGCTGTGGTTCCAGCTCATCTTGCGAGCCCTGACGCCGTACCACGAGACACAACGGTAAGCTGAAACTGAGCAATGACTCGATTGGGGTCTTTTGAATCATATTCTTTCTTTAAACACTCCTGTATCTATTCTAAATGTGTGTTTGTTTGTCTTACATCAGAGACCGAGGGTGCAGCGAGGACCGAAACCCGTTCGGTCCAAGAGGAGACTTGCGGTGGCACAGGTTTGTCTTTTTGTCATTAATGTAATCACCAGTCACAGTATAAATGGCAGACACTAATAACGTAATACTTTCTTTACTTTACTTGTTTAGTGCGTTGGAGATTATGTAAATAATAAGAAAATACATGGTTATTTTTACAGGTGGAGGAGGCGTGTCCCAGGCTGACCTCTGCCAATGCTGTGGAGGTGGTTGCACAGGTAAGCTGGTACACTTTGTTCTTAATCAGTTTACCTTGATATGCATGTGGCCTTTGTCCAAAACACGTGATGTAATACATGTCAACATTATTGTTATGACTAGCAAGTTCTTTCAACTCCAAAGTGACAGTTTTGACAATGTGTTGTATTGATTGGTTTTAGGCGGATGCACCCCCAGCTGCTGTGGCCATGTCCTCAGAGGCGCCATCTACCTCTGCTGTGGAAGAGGTCGTGGGAGAGGGTGTCAGCAGGTCAGACACACCTATTGGACGCCCCTCAAGAGTCTTCAAAAGTAGGTCTGATGCTAACCCGCTCTCTTGCAGGTGTGCTGAGAAACAACAGGCGCCTGTTGTTTCTAGTACAGTGGTTAGAGCTGTGCCAGCAGCTGCTGATGTTTGTGGCACTAACACCATGGTTGCGCCGTCAACCTTACATGTATCTGTTGCATGCAGTGTTGTGGCTGGGCTTAAACATGTTCTTGCTCCTGTTTGTACATGGCGCGGGGCAGATATTGATAGCATTTGTTCTGAAGGCAAGAGGTTGGCTACTTGTGTAGTTAAAGCAAGTGGGACAGTTAGGTTTGAAAACGAACTGTGTCAGTTCATTGAACAGCACAGCATTTTCGGACAGAAGTACAGTGTAGCTATTGGTCCATCAGTGTGCAGTGGTTTGGTCTCGTTCGAGGATGAGTGTGTGTTGTTTGAAAAATTGCAAGAACATTTCATACATGACGGCATGTGCCTCTTGAACCTCCACAGTGCTGTTATTGCTATTATTCGCCATGACGCCTACTTTGTTGTAGTTGACTGTGGTATTCGTGATGCGTCTGGGTTGGCATGTAATACTGGCAGGTCTGTAGCTGTTTTTAACACATCCCTGCATGACCTGTTGATGCATATCAGGCACCTTAAGAGTTCTCTGGCTGCAGAGTGGTATGCCATTACCAGCCTGTGTGTGACACGGAGTTGTGCTGAGTGTGACATTGACAGCGCTGCATTGCAGTCAGATGTAGATGATGATGTCACAGTTGCAACTGCAGCTGTAGTCGAGGGTGGCAGTTCACAGAGTTATCTCAGGTCTGTCAGGGGATCTTTCCATCAGGGAGATTCTCGGTTCCGCCACGCTGGAGTTCAGTGTATGGCTATCAGTTTGGTAGCCATAGCAAAACACTCCATCCACAGCGTGTTTTCATGGCAGACCAACAATCTGGACAATGTTGTTGTTTTGGGGGATAAACTTTACAATAGCTTGATGCAAAGCAATGTCACCAGTGAAGAGCCTCAACTGCTTTGTGTTCCAGATTTGCCCTTACAGTATGTTATTGATGGGCAGACTTGTGACTTTGAGTACGGGCGTGATTTTGTCTCTGGCGATGTCGACGTAGTGGCGGGTGATCTGATTGACAAACATGTAATGACCAGTCTCAGGTCTGGATTATTACAGATGTTTCTTAAATATCGCACATGTCTTCTGACACTGTGTGGTAATACTTGCGCAATCATTAGTGAAGGTGGTCGTTTTGCTGTAGTTGATTCCCATGCACGCAATGTGGATGGGATGGTGGATGAGCGAGGGAAGAGTGTTGTTGTGTATTTCACTTGTCTGGATGATGTATTTGCTCACATCTGCAAGTTTGCCACTTCATACACACGGCCCAGATGGTTTGAGATTGCCGGTGTTTGTGTAACCCAAAGAAGTGCAGTTTTGCCCAGTACTTTGCCATCCAGTTCAAAACCAGCAGTAGACAGCAGGGAAAGTCCGTTGGCTTGTGGTTTGGCCATGCAGCAAGCAGTTGGGTGCACAATAATAGATAGTGAGCTCTCGAGGTCAGTGTCTTCATCAGAGAGGTCGAAAAACAGTGGTCATGCTGAAGTTGATTCTGATGTTGTTTGTGTAGGTGACGCTTTGAGTAAATCCCTCAACTTTAACCCACTTTGTGGGAAAGTTGCAGAATCTCTGTGCAAACAATTAAATGTTAGCTCAGAGAAAGTAGATGTGCTTTGTACAGAGGTTGGTGTGTTGGGTGCTCCTTGTCTGAAGGAGAAAATAGTTGGGGATGGCAACTGCTTCTTTAGAGCAATTAGTCAAGCTGTGTGTGGTACACAGAAGTATCACCGAAAGATTAGACTTGCTGTGGTTAACCATTTGAAAGATAATGGTGGTGTTTTGAGGCCAGAGTACTCTTCAGTGCAGCAGTATCTCGCAGAGTCAAAAATGGCCAATGTTGGTCGTTGGGCCACTGAGGTAGAGATTCAAGCGACAGCAGACTTTTTTGGTGTAAGTGTCTTCACTTACTGTCACAGTCGCTGGCTTGAATATAGTTGTAATTTCAGACCGTTGTCAGATCAGGGGATTTATCTAGAGAATGTTAATGGTAACCATTATGAGACTGTTGTTTGTGTTCAGCAGCCAAACAAGCAGTGTTGCTATGGGTACTGCAAAGTGGGCAGGTATAATTTTAGGAATCGTAATGTTTGTACTGAAACTGTGACCTTATTGCCATGTACACTTTGTAACACTGAAGTACACAGTATTGGAAAACACGGAATACAACAGCAGCATAGTACATTACCTGTACAACAGAAAACCCCAACTAAGTTGGCTTTATCTAAGCATTTGGTACATAAATTGAAATTACAGTCCAAAAAAAAGTATCGCGAAAACAGGCAAAAACATGTAGAAAGGTGTAAAATGCATTATCAGGAAAACGAAATGAAAATAAAGGAAACAATTAAAACTAGATATCTGACAGATTTTTCACACAGGGCCAGACTAATAGAATTGAGCAAAGCTAAATATCGTGTAAATAAATCTCATAGAGACAGAATAATGGAATTCAGTAAGAGTAAATATCGTGTAGATACAACTCACAGGGCCAGAGTAATGCAATTCAGTAAGAGTAAATATCGTGTAGATAAAACTCACAGGGCCAGAGTAATGCAATTCAGTAAGAGTAAATATCGTGTAGATAAAACTCACAGGGCCAGAGTAATGCAATTAAGTAAGAGTAAATATCGTGTAGATAAAACTCACAGGGTCAGAGTAATGCAATTAAGTAAGAGTAAATATCGTGTAGATAAAACTCACAGGGCCAGAGTAATGCAATTAAGTAAGAGTAAATATCGTGTAGATAAAAATCACAGGGCCAGAGTCATGGAATTCAGTAAGACTAAATATCGCACAAATACGTCTCACAGGCAAAATGTGAGATCCATGATTAGAAAAAAATACCATAGAGATCGTCAGGTTAGGCAGCGTCTGATTGCACACATTCAATTAAAGAGACAACAAAGAAAAGAGACATTAACAGAGTTTGATGTGGTAATGCAGGACTTTTTGAAAAAAATACAAGACGGCCCAGATTTTGTGTGTTGTGTGTGTTTTAGAAAGTTGTTTAGAAATCAAGTTTCACCTTGTAGCGTAGATGATTATAGCTCAAGGAAAGAAACAGCTTTGATTGCAAGTAAATGTATTAGTGATGAATATGTACACAAATGTAGTAATGATTGTGTTTTGCCGTGTCAGTGGTTAGAGACGCCTAGGGCACAGCTGTGGATTTGTTCAAGCTGTCATCAGAAAATTAGTAAGGGAAAAATGCCACCTGAAACTGCTACAAATAATTTGGCGCTGTGTTGCATTGCCCCAGAATTAGCCAGCTTGAATGCTTTGGAGCAACATTTAATTGCACTGCATATTCCGTTTATGAAGATGCTAGCGTTGCCGAAAGGTGGCCAGAATGGCGTCCATGGTCCTGTGACGTGTGTTCCTGCGAACATTGTGCAGACAAGCAACTTGTTGCCGCGTTCAGACATGGAGGGCTCATTGCTGCCAGTCAAACTGAAGCGCAAGCTCACATACAAGGGACATTATGAGTACCAGTATGTTGACGCTACTCGCATCAAGCAGGCTTTGCATTATTTGAAACAAAATAATGCACATTACAAGGATGTTGAGTTTAACGAAGCGTGGCTAAATGAATTCTGTAGGGAAGATGGCAGTGTGGCAGAGCAGGACATTGTGGCAGAGCAGGGCAGTGTGTCAGAGCAGGTTAGTGCAGCTGTACATGCTGATGCTGACGCTGACGATGACAGCGCTGCTGCTGCTGAGGAAGATGACCTTCTTCATGACAGACAACAGCATTGTATGTTTCAGGACACTTGCCTTATGCCTGTTGACATTGGTCAGGAAGCTCTTGATCAGTATTTTGATAACATAGTAAATGTAGCTCCGGCAGAAGGCAACACTCCTGTCAAGTTGTTGACTGATCATGCAAATGAAGCAAAATGTTTCCCAGTATTGTTTCCCAGTGGTTCTGGAACGTACCACGACAGCAGAAACCATCCCTTGACTTTGTGCCGTTACTTTAATAACCGCATCTTGCATGCTGACGGTAGATTTGCACAAAATGTTGATTACATTTTCTTTGCTCAGTACATGTCTGAGGTTCAACAGGTTGTCTCAAATGTATCGATAGCATTACGCAAGGGAAAAGGCGGGCATTTCAAACCAATAACGACCAAAGTCTTGGACGATGACGAACAAATGAAGCAGCTGTTGCACTTTGATGAGGGGTACCGCTTCCTTAAACCTATTAGGGGTACCCCGTCTTTTTGGCAGGGCGTACAGCGCGACTTGTTAGCTTGTGTTCGGCAGCTGGGGATCCCCACGTGGTTCTGCTCTTTTTCTTCTGCCGATTTGCGGTGGAAGAACTTGTTGACTAGCATTTTAAGACAGGAAGGCAGGACAGAGACAGCCGAAGAGCTGGAGTGGGCAGACAGGTGTGACCTGCTGCGCCGCAATCCTGTTACTGCAGCGCGCATGTTTGATTTTCGCTGGCATTGTTTTTTGAAAGAGGTTTTAATGTCTCCATCTAATCCAATTGGCAAAATTAAAGATTACTTTTACAGGGTCGAATTCCAGCAGCGTGGTTCGCCCCATGTTCACTGCCTCTTTTGGATAGAAAACGCGCCGCTAATTGATAAAGACAGTGACGCGGAGGTAGTTCAATTTATTGACAAGTACGTAACATGTGAATTGCCTGCACGAGATGAGACGCTATTGGAAATAGTTTCGTCTGTGCAAAAGCATTCACAGCGGCATGCTAAAACGTGTAAAAAAAACAACACCGTTTGCCGTTTTAACTTTCCTAGGCCCCCGTCTGCGAGAACCTTTATATCTCGCCCGCCAATTGAAGACGAGGAGCTAAATACAACATGCACATGTCAGGAACCTGGAGCGCCACTATTTGCAGACTGTGCATGCAACATTAGGAGAGAGCAAAAATTACAGGAAAAAAAAATGGCAGTGAACACTATGACCAAAATTAAAGAAGCACTTTCAGATGACAATCTCAGCTTTGAGACTGTAGAGCAGTTGTTTAGTTACGTGCGTGTTGACCAGAAGGCCTTTGAGAAGGCCTACGACATTTGTGCAAAGAAGACGAGCGTGGTTTTAAGGAGGCAAGCCAATGAGGTCTGGATCAATCAGTACAGCAAACCGCTGTTAAAATGTTGGAATGCTAATATTGATATCCAGTATGTTGTCGACGCTTATGCTTGTGTGGTTTACATAATATCCTACATTTCCAAAGCAGAGCGTGCGATGGGTTTGTTGTTAGAGAATGCACAGAGGGAATCGGCTAAAGATGTTAATAGCGGTGCTAGAGAAGCACTCAAAAAGTTGGGAAGTGTGTATTTGCACAATAGAGATGTGTCTGCACAAGAGGCTGTCTACAGGTTAACTAGCATGCATCTGAAGGAGTGTTCCAGGAAAGTTGTGTTTGTTCCAGTTGGGGACAACAACGTTAAAATGAGTCTGCCTTTATCTGTGCTCAAGCAAAAGGCATCATCGGATGGCCTCACCACTGATGACATGTGGATGACTAGTTTTGTTGACAGATACAAGAATAGGCCGGTAGACGGTACCTTTAATGACATGTGTATGGCAACGTTTGCCTCTGAGTACCGTGTGCTGACCAAATCTGAGGTGTCTGCCAACAGGATAGCGCTGCAGAACAATTCTGGCTTCGTTTTGAAAAGGACGCGCACCGAACCGGCGGTTGTTCGTTATGCACGCTTTTCAGAGACGAAAAACCCAGAAATGTTTTACCAAAGCATAATGCAGCTGTTTCTGCCGTTTCGCACGGACGTGCACCTGCGGCCGCGGGCTTCGAAACGTACGAGCAGTTCTACAGTCATGGTCATGTGAGGTTGCACGATGGGCTGCTGCATTCAGTCAAGGCGATTGTCCAAGCAAACCGTAGCAGGTTTGAGGTTAATGTTGAAGACTTGGACGATATCGCGAATGCACTTGGCAGCGATGACGCTCTGGAAGACGCTTGGTGTGAGCTCTGCCCGGAGCAAGAACAGGAGCGTCTAGAGTGCTTGGAAGAGCGCAGGCAGACCGAACAGCCTTCAGACGAGCATGCAGACAGCATTCCCGACCTAGCCGTTAGCAATAGACAGGTTTCTCATTTAGAGAGGAACCAAAACGTGCTGTGCAGAAGGGATGGCTTGGCCTTGATTCGGTCTCTGAACGACACACAGCTCGCAATCTTTTACCAGATCAGAGCGTGGTGTTTAAGTAAGAGCAGCAGCGAGAAAATAGCTCCGCTGCGCGTCTTCATCACAGGTGGGGCAGGGACAGGTAAAAGCCACTTGATTAAGGCTTTACAATACGAGGCAACCAGGCTGCTGTCGCGAGGGTGTCGCAATCCAGACGACATTTGTGTTTTGCTAACTGCTCCTACGGGGATAGCCGCCCACAATTTACATGCGAGTACTATACACAGTGCATTTGGCATCGGCAAAGACGTGCGCTTGCCTTACACGCCACTGGGTGAGGAAAAGCTCAATTCTTTGCGTGCCAAATATGGTAACTTGCAGATTTTGATAATCGACGAAATCTCCATGGTTGATCATAAACTATTGGCCTACATCCATGGACGTTTAAGACAAATTAAACAGTCAGGTGACTATGCCCCGTTCGGAAATGTTACCGTCATTGCAGTTGGAGATTTTTATCAGTTGCCTCCAGTGAAAGGGAGAGCTTTGTATGTAGATGACATAACTGTGGGCTTGTGGACACAGTTTGAAATGGTCGAACTGACAACTGTCGTCAGACAAAAAGATGTCGTGTTTGCAGAGTTGCTGAATAGAGTCAGAACTCGCTCAAAGGGGATCCCCATGTTAGATTCAGACGTAGAGTTGCTAAAGCGCTGCGAGACGGGTGAAGAGGTCAGCTCAGCCTTACACATTTTCCCGACGAACGGGCAGGTAAATGAGCACAACATTAAGCAGTTGTCCCAGAGTTGTCCCGATTACGTTGAGATCAGTGCAAAGGATTTTGAAACTCATAAGCGAACAGGCAAGCTTGTGTTGAAGGAAGGCCATCATAGCCACACCTTTAATACGTGTCTGGATGCGACCCTGGTTTTGGGAGTAGATGCTCGTGTCATGCTGGTGAAAAATCTGGACGTCGAAGACGGCTTGGTGAACGGTGTGTGCGGCACAGTCACACACATAGTTTATCCAGATAACAACGATAGCTTCCCACAAACGATTTATGTCAAGTTTGATGACAGTCAAGTGGGAACAACACGGAGGAACTGCTGTGCATTTGCCTCTGCTGTTGCGATGGGCTCCACGGGCATCGAACCAGAAGAGGAGAGGGTCACTAAACACGGTGGAGTGCGGCGGCAGTTTCCGCTGAAGCTTGCCTGGGCTTGCACTGTACACAAAGTCCAAGGGCTCACTGTGGACAAAGCCGTGGTGTCGCTGAAGAGAGTCTTTGCAGCTGGTCAGGCATATGTGGCTTTAAGTAGAGTTCGCAGTTTGTCTGGTTTAGTTATTCAGGATTTTGCAGAAAAAGCCATATATTGCAAAGAAAACATTAAGGACGCAATTGCAGCGATGCCTCCCTTCCTGGTGACACAGGCACAGATCACAGGTTGTGCACCTACTACACAGCCTTTTAATGTGTTTTTGATGAATGTGCAGAGCTTGACTAGTCACGTTACCGATTTGGCTATGTGTACACAGCACCTGCAGCTTAACTGCATTGCTGTCACCGAGACTTGGCTGCCAGCAGTTTCCTCATTGGAGACTGTAAAAATAGATGGTTATGCTTACCACAACCATCCAAGGAGTTTGTCTTACAACAGCAGCCATCCCGTACTACAAGAAATTCAAGACCAACAACACGGTGGGGTTGGCATTTACAGTGCAGACAATTTGGCTTGTAGCATTATCCAGGCGCCAAATGCAAATTTAGAATGTTTGGTTTGCCACTGCACTGAATACGATATCTTACTTGCTGTTATTTACCGGCCACCGTCTTACACGTTAACCATGTTTAAAGAAAACCTTGGCAAACTCCTCGATTGGCTGAATAACCAAAGCTCAACACTTGCTGTCATGGGAGATTTCAATGACAACATTTTGAACTCCTCCACCATCTGCACATTCATGGACGGCAAAGGGTTTACCCAGCTCGTCAAACAGCCCACTACAGAAAAAGGCACATTAATTGACCATGTGTACGTCAAAACAACATGTTACGATGTACAGTCTGTTGTCTTGCCCACATATTTCAGTGACCACGAAGGGATTCTATGCTCTTTTGCAAATAGGACTTTAGACTAGGGACACGTTAATCTGGGACATTTGTTTGATGCAGTATCTTAAACTCATGGTATATTTATTCATAGTATTTAATTAATTTGTCATATTCATGTATTTACACTATTCGATGAAATTGATTGTCTTGTCATATAATGTACATAATATGAAATAACATGTCTTTATCAAGTCTCTTCACAGGGTCTTTGGTCTATGAATTATCTTGTAGAATTTGTATCATGTGCATGAATTAATTTCGTTTTATTAATTCTTTCTCATAATAATTCTAATATTAATCTTATCTAATAGCACTTACTACATGCCTGCTGTTTGTCATGTTAACACTTAATCATATAATATGCATGTTTTTTGTAGGCTTCCCTGTTCTATGAACTTTTCCTCATACTAACTCATAATGTGCATGCCATAATGTGTGTTTCATGAATTCTTTTATCTAATAACACTTATTGCATGTTTGTCCCTGATGATCATGCTAGATTGGCTTCAATTATGTTAATATTTAATAACACGCATGCTTTTTGTACAACCTCCTACTGCATGTTAAACATGTTTTAACATCTTTTTCTTTTCTGCATCGCAACAGCATTTGTACCTCCAACATGTATAGATTACTATTTATATTAAACAGCATTTATTCATAAACGCTGTCATTAAAAAAACCTGCAGTAAATATACAACTTGCTGTGCAAAATTGGCATAATTTCAATTGTAAACACTCGTATGCTGTTGCTCATGCAGTTTTTGCTTGGCCTTGCATGTTCTGCCAACAAAGCAAAAGACACTAGTAATGGTACTTCTGGTTTACTGGAATGGGGTTCGATTCCCTGTGGTGTCTTGCTGATTGTTATGGCAATTACATGTTAGACCACATTACCCTGAATTACATCTTGCACCTGCTTTGACTAACACTCTCAACTCTGAATGTCAGCCTTTCACAGTGAAGACAGTGATGTCATTTTCAGGTTCTATTTTAATTAACTCCTCCTACAGATTTTATCTGATCTGCTACAAACTTGCTCAGTACAGTCATAACACGGTGCTGAATGAAAAATGTGATTTTTGTGACTGTAGATTGAAGTGCGTGTCTGTACTGTGGCCTCAAAGTTGACCCATTTTACTATACCTCCATATGCTGGCCCAATGCTGGCAATCAGACGCTAGTCTCATTACAGTCCAGCAGATGGAGCCATTGCATAAGAATTCAACACCTGGTTGAAAGCTGAGTCTTTTGCACTGTCTGAAATGTGTGACAATGTACAGTGCTCTCCCACAGCTTCTAGACAAGAGGGCTTGGGAGTGGAGTGACGTGGTCTTGGGAACAGGATGACATGAGATTTTCATGACATGGTCTGCACATGTCACAACAGCACGTCTAACAACAGCACGTGTCACGCTACACGGGTTCCGACAGCACGGGACACGGTTGTGCCACGGCCCGAGTGGCGTGGGGGCTCGGTCCGCCCCAACGCTGCTTGCAGCTTTAATTAAGGACCGAGCCAGGGAACCTGGTAAGGTCCTTATTGTTTTTCGATCGTTTCTTTATTATTATTATTATTATTATTATTACGCTTCTCCCTCTTCGCGGCTTGTTTTGAGTGCCTCAACGTGCACTTTTCGTGATTTTTATTTGCCAAATTTTTCAAGTCTGGTGAAAAATTATATATTCTATGCATCACATTCGACTTTGCCACTGGGAAGACCACTAGGTGGCGCTATATTTAGTCAAATTTCCAGAGGCCCATAACTCCCGCATACTTTGTCGCACATTCATAAACCTTATATCCCCGTGTTCAGTGGATGTAGCTGAGTCACCCTAGATAGGCCACGCCCATTTCCGTCTAGACTTTTTTTCCGCTAGGGGGCGCTATTTGCAAAAGTGACTTTTCCAGGTTTCTCCGTGCACGTTTATCCGATTCGCACGAAATTTGCCACGGACATTCTGCAGACCGCCCTGACAAAAACACTAATGTAAAGTATGTCCAATTTTTACAAGATTAGCGCGTTATGATGTTAGCACTTCCTGCTGATTTCGCGGCAAAACAGGAAGTGTGGTGTTTCGTCACAATGGTATGGCTGATTCACACCAGATTTGGAACAATGCTTTATCGTGTCTTCATTGCACAACGTGCACAATTTTGCTTAATTCCAAGCCACCACCACAGGGTGGCGCTCTTTCAAAGTTAACGGCTCATATCTCCGCTTCGGAACATGTGATTCTAACGTAACTTGGTACGATGATTCGCCATGGCGCCCTGAGGCTCCCCTAAAAAGGGGTACAAAAACCCGCCGCTAGGTGGCGCTCTGGTGGCCGAAAACTGTTTCTGCCCAAACTGTAATACTTAGGAATATGACATTCACAGGACACGTGTAGACTGCTGCCTGGAGCTCACGTACCAAAAAACGCGTTTCTAGTCGTTGTAGCGACCCCTACAGGAACTTTAAATAACAGCCCCGGAGCCACGTTTCACCGATTTTTACAAAACTTGGTGGGCCTATAGAACATCCCAAGACGCACCAAAAAGTCTCTTGGACCCATGTCCCAATTCCCACACAAAGCCAGATATTTTTAGTTTAAATTGTCGTTTTTTGCACTTTTTCAGCACTTTTGAGGATTAACTCCTCCTGGACCACTTCTCGCATCAGCTTCAAACTTTGTCAGTGCTCTCATCTTGTTGAGCTTTATTCAAACGGTGCTCTCCGTGACTCTAAGTCGAAAGGTGTGTCCAGGCCATGGCCTCAAAGTCGGACATTTTGACCAAATTTTAGTCTGCCTTCATATACTGGCCCAATGCTGCCAATCACGTGCTACTCTAATTAGAGCCCAGCAGGTGGAGCCATTGCATAAGAATTCAACATCTGGGTGAAAGCTCAGTCTTTTGCTGTCTCTGAAACGTGTTACAGCCTACAGTGCTCTCCCACAGCTTCTGTACATGACAGCTTGCGACTCTGTATAAAGTTACACATTGCGTGAATTTTATTTGGCACATTCGCTGTGCTTGGTAAAAAAATCGAGATTCTACGCGTCACATTCAAGTCAGCCACTACGTGGCGCTATTTTTGGGCAAATTTCCAGAGGTCTATAACTCCTGCATAGTTTGTCACACATTCATAAACCTCATATCCACGCGTTCAGTGGATGTAGCTGAGTCTCCCTAGATAGGCCACGCCCACTTCCGCCTAAACCTTTTTCATGCTAGAGGGCGATATGTGCGAAAAACACTGTTTAAAAACACCGGCTTCAAACTTGGTCAGTGCTTTCATCTTGTCAAGCTCTATTGAAACGGTGCTCTTCGTGATTGTATGTCGAAGGACGTGTCCGTGGCATGGCTTCAAAGTCAGACATTTTCTGTAGGGGGATTGTTTCTTTACAATTATGAAGTGTTAAGTCACATATAACGCTGTGGATGCATAGCCTTCCACAGTGCACGTATTACAAAGTAATCAACGTCAGTCAAGTAAACACATTAGCTCCCTGTAGATCTAATTCGATTTTATAAACACAGACAGAGAGAAAGAGATAGAGACAGAGAGAGACAGAGAGAGAGAGCGAGAAATAGCGATCAGCTGATGGATGAGCGAGGGCTAACTGACAACACATCCAAGATTACATGGCTGTACACCTATGTGTTTTATGTTTGCACATATAAGCACACATCATTTTAATCCTTTTAGACATGATGGCAGTAGCAGAACTTGTCAGGAAATATGATTCAGCAACGAAATTGAGCGCAGACAGTAGTTTTACCTTCACACTTAGGGTACTGTGAATCCCCTTGCTCCCCTGTAGTACACGCCCTGGTTAGGCTGTTTGCATGGAAAGCACTGTGTTTACATTTTGCATGTATGTTTAGTGTTGTATAGTCATGAGTGTAAAAATATGATGGTTGGCGAAAAAGGACGGACTTGGATTATTAAGGACTTTATTCAGTTCATTGTTCAGCATTGTACTAATTTGTATTTACTAATCGTCTGTAACGTGGCTTATCTGTGTGCTGTGGTTATTTTCTGTTAAACGGACCCGTGTATATATGCTACCAAGAGCATGCCAAACCTGTAGGTGGCAGTGTAGCGAGAAGCTCAAGCCCACGTTAGCCAATCAGAATCTCGAAAATAGCAACAACAACAAAGGGTGCACACGGAGGGAAATGTCTCCTTTTTTCTAAATAACCCTGTACGTGTAAACGGGGCATATAGGTTCATATATGTGATTAATGTGTTTGAGTGATTTGTTAAGTTACTATATTGTATTACAGTTTACAATTATAACCGTTGTGAGATGAGTTTGCAAGTTAACATTGCAATCATTGTCGTAACTTTGAGGTGTGTCTGTTGATGCCACGCCCCCTTCATCCCTGTGTTTTGATTGGCCGAATTCACGCGTCGCAAAGGTATCTCCCAAAGGTATAAAGAGCCAGCGTTAGCATTAGTCGTCGTCTTACTTTTTGCAAAGGAGAGGAGTGTTTGCATCTGTAAGGCTCATAAACAGCGCGAGAGAGATTTCTTTTTAACCCTTTTCAAGGATTATACCTTTCTACCTTCATTCTTAATACGGTGAGTTTCTTTTTTATTCTTCATTTAACCTTGTACTGACTGAAAACTGTTAGTAGCTGATTTTATGTGAGCTGTTGAGTAGTACATATTGAAAAGCAGCATTTTTTGTCATATCGTTACTATAATGTTGGTTACTAGCATTGCATGTAGTTAGCACACTGTGGTTAAAAGCGGATACGTAATGCAGGTATTTATGAAATGTGTGTGCACTTATATGAGCACGACGTTTGGTGGTTTCATGCGGCTCTTAGTTTTTATTGAACTTTGTGTAGTGTATAGTTCCTTTCACACTGGCAACAAAACGTATGGAAACCCGGTAGCACGACCCGTTAGCCAATGCTAATGTCGACTGCTGGGTCTAACTGAAGGAGTAAGAAGGACCGAGCCCTTTGTCATGAACTACGTGTAGCTTGTTCGCTTAGCCTAGCACCACGAGTTAGCTCGTGTTACTTTGCTAATGTCCGTGTAGCTACTTAGCTTTGCCTAGTTAGTGTGGCGATTTTTTTTTTTTGTGGTGATTTGGTTCTTAAACGTGTACGTAAAGCACGTGACCTGAACAGCTCCGGTGAGACCGACACATAGTAAAAATTGCCATGTTTTGTATGTGGGACAGGGAGGATGAACCTATATGGACCTGACGGACATTTTCTGTCACCTTATGCGCTTTAGTTTGTATTCAGTTTACCACACTACCATCTCAAACATTCATTTGTATTCACTTATATAATAGTTGGGTAGGTGACAATATAAACAACATATGGACACGTTTCACTGGAATTATTTGTTGTCTTTATGAGTAATGTGATACGTAGACTAAATAGGTTAAGTGTAATGTAAACTTAAAGCGCTACTGTATAGGTTAATAAGATAAAGTCACCAACAGTACTTTTGGTAGTTTCAGTGGTTGTTTCAGTCATCAACTGTGGTTTTGATTTAAAAATGGATGTTAACACATTACCATGCACACAGCTACAGCCTATTGATTCCATTAGCATGTGTAATAAGTTGTAATTTGTCTATGAATGAAAGGAATGCCGTTTGAATGACACACCATATCACACCTCGTACGAGTCAAATTGTATATGAATGGAAGGTATGCCGTCTCAGTGCCACACCCTAGCACGCCCTGTACAAGTCAAGTACACAGATTTGCATAATTGGTCAATTTGGTTCTGTTCTCTTTGTTCAAGTGAATTCTGCCTTTATGTGCTGTCAACATGAGGAGCTATTGTCAAGCAATCACAGCAGCTATTATTAGCATCTCTGGCAAATCTCTGAATGTGTACAGCAACTGTCTTTATCATGTTTTGCATATGGCATCTGACTTTACTCATAGTGTGGACGTAAAGATGCCACATGTTTCATGATTGTTTTCATCAGCATCTTATAATCTTAATCTAAGAATAAAGTGTTGTGACGTCTGTCCTCATGACCCAACTATGTTTATATGGTTTTTAGATGCCGCGAGGCAAGAACCACCGGATCTCCCAGGCTGCCAAGAGGAGGGAGGCAGGCAGGCGGGCATTGCCTGTGGAGCATCTGCCACCATGCCCTGAGTTTGTTCCACGTAAGTAGACAGTTTTACTTTTCTTTCAATTTTCATCAAGGTGTACGTGAAGAGTAAAGGTGTTGTAAATTAGGTCACCATTTGTGTAATATCGATGACTAATTTTTTTTCTTTCTGTGCATAGGCCGTGGTACAGGGAGACGTGGTCGTGTGACACGGTATCCGGTTTCTGTGTCTGGCAAGACACACAAGCTGGTGCTTCCTGCGCATTCCCCTGACAAGAAGGTAATTTATTGTTTACAGATTTGTTAGCAAATCATCTCAGTGAAACGTCAATTCTAAATAGGTTTTCTTCTGTTTTCCCAGTTCGTTCTGCTTGTCGGGGATTCCCATCTGCGGCGCTTTGCAGATGGGGCTGTGCGGATGTCAAAGGGAAACCTTTCCTTTGGCGTCATGTCCACCCCGGGGGCGAGTGCGTGCCATTTGCGAACCGAGCTGATCCATGCCGCGCTGCCCAGGACACCCGATGCAGTGTGCATCTTGGCCCCTGGCAACAACCTGTCCACCAGCAGCACCCACGAAGTGGCCGGGGCAGACTTCCAGAAGCTGTTGCTGAGTGCGCGTTCTCGCTGGGACAATGTAAGTTGTTTTGTGTAACATTGTACGTTTTGCTGGGCAATAAAAATGCTAGATGAAATGTTGTAGTGTGGTATGGATGGTCATTTTCACACAAGATTGGTATCTAAAACTACTGTTGTGTTTTAGGTTTTTGTGGTCGACTTTGTTCCCCGGCTGAACGTTGCGCCCGAACTGCAGGAGCTCCTGAGTCGGGAGTATCACTCCGTGGCGAACAGAATGGGTATGTCTCAAGTGCAGATTTGACTTACGTGTTTTATGAGGTACATTTTCTCAGAGGCTTTCGTAGCGAACATTACAATGTGTTATAAATTGATGTATGCTTTCTTATTTTGCTGTAGTTGATATATGCAAGTACATTAATCAACCATATTTCTATATTTGTTTCTCAGGTGTGAAGTACTACTCCACGTTTGAGCATTTCCCCTTCAGTCGCCTGGATCTGTGGGTCGGTGATAGTGTAAGTATCATATACTGTGTAGAAACAAGATCTTTTCATTTCGCTCCTGTATGGTTGCATTTATAGTACAGGTTAATAGAAAGTCAATGTCACCTGTACTGAATGTATTATTCTAACATTGGCAGGTTCACTTGAGCGACGACGTGGGCATGCCGATTCTTGCCACGTTGCTGTGGGATGCTGCCTACAAGCAACTGGAGGTGCCAGCGCCAACGGCACAGGTTCCTCAGCCAACTCCACCTCCTGTTCCAAGGACCCCTCCAAGGGTGGTCGTGAAGGAAGAGGTCTCTGCTTCTCCCCCTTCGTCTCCCCACCATGACCCGTATGCCTGGATGGAGATGGTGCAGGGCAAGAAGGTAATATTTGCAAACTGTCTTGGTGGTTTCCCCGCTGACATGTGCTTCTTAGTTCAAAGTCAGAAGTGTTCCCCATGCATTGTTAAAATATGTGCTATTTTGTTATTGCAGAGGATCCAGTCCGAGGGGCAGCTCTGCAGTCCGTCCAAAAGGCGTGTGGTTCGGCACGAGGTTTGTTACTTACGTACTTGCATGAATGTTTACATATGTCCATTGCTTCTATATCTGTGCGCACTGATTTTATGCAGTGACGTTTGTGACTAATATGCTGTTTCGATGTCTAATTCAAAGGTGGACAGGCGTCCAATTGTGCTGAGGGAGTGCTTCATCCCCCTGAATCCCATCAGGTTCAGCACTGGCATGTTGGCTGCCATGGACGCTGTGGTTCCAGCTCATCTTGCGAGCCCTGACGCCGTTCCACGAGACACAACGGTAAGCTGAAACTGAGCAATAACTCGATTGGGGTCTTTTGAATCATATTCTTTCCTTTAAACACTCCTGTATCTGTTCTAAATGTGTGTTTGTTTGTCTTACATCAGAGGCCGAGGGTGCAGCGAGGACCGAAACCCGTTCGGTCCAAGAGGAGACTTGCAGTGGCACAGGTTTGTCTTTTTGTCATTAATGTAATCACCAGTCACAGTATAAATGGTAGACACTAATAACGTAATAGTTTTTTTACTTTACTTGTTTAGTGCTTTTGAGATTATGTAAATAATAAGAAAATACATGGTTATTTTTACAGGTGGAGGAGGCGTGTCCCAGGCTGACCTCTGCCAATGCTGTGGAGGTGGTTGCACAGGTAAGCTGGTACACTTTGTTCTTAATCAGTTTACCTTGATATGCATGTGGCCTTTGTCTAAAACACGTGATGTAATACATGTCAACATTATTGTTATGACTAGCAAGTTCTTTCAACTCCAAAGTGACAGTTTTCACAATGTGTTGTATTGATTGGTTTTAGGCGGATGCACCCCCAGCTGCTGTGGCCATGTCCTCAGAGGCGCCATCTACCTCTGCTGTGGAAGAGGTCGTGGGAGAGGGTGTCAGCAGGTCAGACACACCTATTGGACGCCCTCAAGAGTCTTCAAAAGTAGGTCTGCTGCTAACCCGCTCTCTTGCAGGTGTGCTGAGAAACAACAGGCACCTGTTGTTTCCAGTACTGTGGTTAGAGCTGTGCCAGCAGCTGCTGATGTTTGTGACACTAACACCATGGTTGCGCCGTCAACCTTAAATGTATCTGTTGCGTGCAGTGTTGTGGCTGGGCTTAAACATGTTCTTGCTCCTGTTTGTACATGGCGCGGGGCAGATATTGATAGCATTTGTTCTGAAGGCAAGAGGTTGGCTACTTGTGTAGTTAAAGCAAGTGGGACAGTTAGGTTTGAAAACGAGCTGTGTCAGTTCATTGAACAGCACAGCATTTTCGGCCAGAATTACAGTGTAGCTATTGGTCCGTCAGTGTGCAGTGGTTTGGTCTCGTTCGAGGATGAGTGTGTGTTGTTTGAAAAATTGCAGGAACATTTGCTACATGACGGCATGTGCCTTTTGAACCTCCACAGTGCTGTTATTGCTATTATTCGTCATGACGCCTACTTTGTTGTAGTTGACTGTGGTATTCGTGATGCGTCTGGGTTGGCATGTAATACTGGCAGGTCTGTAGCTGTTTTTAACACATCCCTGCATGACCTGATGATGCATATCAGGCACCTTAAGAGTTCTCTGGCCGCAGAGTGGTATGCCATTACCAGCTTGTGTGTGACGCTGAGTTGTGCTGAGTGTGACATTGACAGCGTTGCATTGCTGTCAGATGTAGATAATGATGTCACAGTTGCAACTGCGGCTGTAGTCGAGGGTGCCAGTTCACAGAGTTATCTCAGGTCTGTCAGGGGATCTTTCCATCAGGGAGATTTTCGGTTCCGCCACGCTGGAGTTCAGTGTATGGCTATCAGTTTGGTAGCAATAGCAAAACACTCCATTCACAGCGTGTTTTCATGGCAGACCAACAATCTGGACAATGTCGTTGTTTTGGGGGATAAACTTTACAATAGGTTGAGGGAAAGCAAGGTCACCAGTGAAGATTCTGAACTGCTTTGTGTTCCAGATTTGCCCTTACATTCTGTTATTGAGGGGCAAACTTTTGCCTTTGAGTACGGGCATGATTTTGTCTCTGGCGATGTTGACGTAGTGACAGGTGATCTAATTGACAAAAATGTAATGACGAGTCTCAGATCTGGATTATTACAGATGTTTCTTAAATATCACACATGTCTTCTGACACTGTGTGGTAATACTTGCGCAATCATTAGTGAAGGTGGCCGTTTTGCTGTTGTTGATTCCCATGCACGCAGTGTGGATGGGATGGTGGATGAGGGAGGGAAGAGTGTTGTTGTGTATTTCACTTGTCTGGATGATGTATTTGCTCACATCTGCAAGTTTGCCACTTCATATACACAACCCAGATGGTTTGAGATTGTTGGTGTTTGTGTAACCCATAGAAATGCAATTTCGCCCAGTGCTTTGCCGTCCAGTTCAAAACCAGCAGTAGAAAGCAGGGAAAGTCAGTTGGCTTGTGTTTTACCCATGCCGCAAGCAGTTGGGCGCACAATTATAGATAGTAAGGTCTCGAGCTCTGTGTCTTCATCAGAGAGGTCGAAAGACAGTGATCAAGCTGCAGCTAATTCAGATGTTGTTTGTGTAGGTGACACTTTGAGTAAAGCCCTCCACTTTAAACCGATTTGTGGGAAAGTTGTAGAATCTCTGTGCAAACGGTTGAGTGTTAGCTCAGAGAAAGTAGATATGCTTTGTAAAGAAGTTGGTCCGTTGGGTGCTCCTTGTCTGAAGGAGACAATAGTTGGGGATGGTAACTGTTTCTTTAGAGCAGTTAGTCAGGCTGTGTGTGGTACACAGAAGCATCACAGAAAAATTAGACTTGCTGTCGTAAAACATTTGAAAGCCAATGGTGGTGTTTTGAGATCAGAGTATTCTTCAGTGCAGCAGTATCTCGCGATGTCAAAAATGGCCAATGTTGGACGTTGGGCCACTGAAGTAGAAATTCAAGCAGCAGCAGACTTTTTTGGTGTAAGTGTGTTCACTTACTGTGACAGTCGCTGGCTTGAATATACTTGTACGTACAGACCGTTGTCAGATCAGGGGATTTATTTAGAAAATGTTAATGGTAACCATTATGAGACTGTTGTTTGTGTTCAGCAGCCAAACAGGCAGTGTTGCTATGGGTATTGCCAAGTGGGCAGGTACAATTTTAGAAAACGTAGTGTTTGTGCAGAAGTTTTGAATTCAGTTGCATCATCAACTCAAGAAACTGAAGTAGAAATTATTGAACAAATGTAATACAACAACAGCATAGTATAGTATCTGTAAAAGACCAATCCATAAGTAAGTCTTTGTCTCCGTCTAAACATTTGGTAAATAAAAAGAAATTACAAAAAAAAAAAAAATATCAGGAAAACAGGCACAAAAAATTAGAAAAGATTAAAATGCATTATCAGGAGAATAAAATAGCAAAAAAGGAAATAAGTAAAACTAGATACCTAACCAATGATTCGCACAGGTACAGACTACATGAAATGAGCAAAATTAAATATCGTGTAAATAAATCTCACAGGGACAGAGTCATGGCAATGAGCATAAATAAATATCGTAAAAATAAATCTCACAGGGACAGAGTCATGGCAATGAGCATAAATAAATATCGCAAAAATAAATCTCACAGGGACAGAGTCAGGGCAATGAGCATAAATAAATATCGTAGAAATAAATCTCACAGGGACAGAGTCATGCAATGAGCATAAATAAATATCATGAAAATAAATCTCACAGGGACAGAGTCATGGCAATGAGCATAAATAAATATCTTAAAAATACATCTCACAGGGACAGAGTCATGGCAATGAGCATAAATAAATATCGTAAAAATAAATCTCACAGGGACAGAGTCATGGCAATGAGTAGAAAGCAATATGGTAAAAGTAAGTCTCACAGGCACAATTTGAAATCCATGAGTAGAAGGAAATACTATGGAAATAGTGAGCATAGGCAGCGTGTGATTGCGCGTATTATATTAAAAAGGCAACGAATTAAAGAGACATTAACAGAGTTTGATGTGGTAATGCAGGACTTTTTGAAAAAAATACAAGACGGCCCAGATTTTGTGTGTTGTGTGTGTTTTAGAAAGTTGTTTAGAAATCAAGTTTCACCTTGTAGCGTAGATGATTATAGCTCAAGGAAAGAAACAGCTTTGATTGCAAGTAAATGTATTAGTGATGAATATGTACACAAATGTAATAATGATTGTGTTTTGCCGTGTCAGTTGTTAGAGACGCCTAGTGCACAGTTGTGGATTTGTTCAAGCTGTCATCAGAAAATTAGTAAGGGAAAAATGCCACCTGAAACTGCTACAAATAATTTGGCGCTGTGTTGCATTGCCCCAGAATTAGCCAGCTTGAATGCTTTGGAGCAACATTTAATTGCACTGCATATTCCGTTTATGAAGATGCTAGCGTTGCCAAAAGGTGGCCAGAATGGCGTCCATGGTCCTGTGACGTGTGTTCCTGCGAACATTGTGCAGACAAGCAACTTGTTGCCGCGTTCAGACATGGAGGGCTCATTGCTGCCAGTCAAACTGAAGCGCAAGCTCACATACAAGGGACATTATGAGTACCAGTATGTTGACGCTACTCGCATCAAGCAGGCTTTGCATTATTTGAAACAAAATAATGCACATTACAAAGATGTTGAGTTTAACGAAGCGTGGCTAAATGAGTTCTGTAGGGAAGAGGACAGTGTGGCACAGCAGGACATTGTGGCACAGCAGGACATTGTGGCAGAGCAGGACAGTGTGGCACAGCAGGACAGTGTGGCACAGCAGGACAGTGTGGCACAGCAGGACAGTGTGGCACAGCAGGACAGTGTGGCACAGCAGGATAGTGCAGCTGTAGATGCTAATGCTGATGCTGATGCTGACAGCAATGCTGCTGCTGAGGAAGATGAACTTCTGCATGACAGACAGCAACATTGTATGTTTCAGGACACTTGCCTTATGCCCGTTGACATTGGTCAGGAAGCTCTTGATCAATATTTTGATAACATAGTAAATGTAGCTCCGGCAGAAGGCAACACTCCTGTCAAGTTGTTGACTGATCATGCAAATGAAGCAAAATGTTTCCCAGTATTGTTTCCCAGTGGTTCTGGAACGTACCACGACAGCAGAAACCATCCCTTGACTTTGTGCCGTTACTTTAATAACCGTATCTTGCATGCTGACGGTAGATTTGCACAAAATGTTGATTACATTTTCTTTGCTCAGTACATGTCTGAGGTTCAACAGGTTGTCTCAAATGTATCGATAGCATTACGCAAGGGAAAAGGCGGCCATTTCAAACCAATAACGACCAAAGTCTTGGACGATGACGAACAAATGAAGCAGCTGTTGCACTTTGATGAGGGGTACCGCTTCCTTAAACCTATTAGGGGTACCCCGTCTTTTTGGCAGGGCGTACAGCGCGACTTGTTAGCTTGTGTTCGGCAGCTGGGGATCCCCACGTGGTTCTGCTCTTTTTCTTCTGCCGATTTGCGGTGGAAGAACTTGTTGACTAGCATTTTAAGACAGGAAGGCAGGACAGAGACAGCCGAAGAGCTGGAGTGGGCAGACAGGTGTGACCTGCTGCGCCGCAACCCTGTTACTGCAGCGCGCATGTTTGATTTTCGCTGGCATTGTTTTTTGAAAGAGGTTTTAATGTCTCCATCTAATCCAATTGGAAAAATTAAAGATTACTTCTACAGGGTCGAATTCCAGCAGCGTGGTTCGCCCCATGTTCACTGCCTGTTTTGGATAGAAAAACGCGCCACTAATTGATAAAGACAGTGACGCGGATGTAGTTCAATTCATTGACAAGTACGTAACATGTGAATTGCCTGCACGAGATGAGACGCTATTGGAAATAGTTTCGTCTGTGCAAAAGCATTCACAGCGGCATGCTAAAACGTGTAAAAAAAAACAACACCGTTTGCCGTTTTAACTTTCCTAGGCCCCCGTCTGCGAGAACCTTTATATCTCGCCCGCCAATTGAAGACGAGGAGCTAAATGCAACATGCACATGTCAGGAACCTGGAGCGCCACTATTTGCAGACTGTGCATGCAACATTAGGAGAGAGCAAAAATTACAGGAAAAAAAAATGGCAGTGAACACTATGACCAAAATTAAAGAAGCACTTTCAGATGACAATCTCAGCTTTGAGACTGTAGACCAGTTGTTTAGTTACGTGCGTGTTGACCAGAAGGCCTTTGAGAAGGCCTACGACATTTGTGCAAAGAAGACGAGCGTGGTTTTAAGGAGGCAAGCCAATGAGGTCTGGATCAATCAGTACAGCAAACCGCTGTTAAAATGTTGGAATGCTAATATTGATATCCAGTATGTTGTCGACGCTTATGCTTGTGTGGTTTACATAATATCCTACATTTCCAAAGCAGAGCGTGCGATGGGTTTGTTGTTAGACAATGCACAGAGGGAATCGGCTAAAGATGTTAATAGCGGTGCTAGAGAAGCACTCAAAAAGTTGGGAAGTGTGTATTTGCACAATAGAGATGTGTCTGCACAAGAGGCTGTCTACAGGTTAACTAGCATGCATCTGAAGGAGTGTTCCAGAAAAGTTGTGTTTGTTCCAGTTGGGGACAACAACGTTAAAATGAGTCTGCCTTTATCTGTGCTCAAGCAAAAGGCATCATCGGATGGCCTCACCACTGATGACATGTGGATGACTAGTTTTGTTGACAGATACAAGAATAGGCCGGGAGACGGTACCTTTAATGACATGTGTATGGCAACGTTTGCCTCAGAGTACCGTGTGCTGGCCAAATCTGAGATGTCTGCCAACAGGATAGCGCTGCAGAACAATTCTGGCTTCGTTTTGAAAAGGACGCGCACCGAACCGGCGGTTGTTCGTTATGCACGCTTTTCAGAGACAAAAAACCCAGAAATGTTTTACCAAAGCATAATGCAGCTGTTTCTGCCGTTTCGCACGGACGTGCACCTGCGGCCGCCGGGCTTCGAAACGTACGAGCAGTTCTACAGTCATGGTCATGTGAGGTTGCACGATGGGCTGCTGCATTCAGTCAAGGCGATTGTCCAAGCAAACCGTAGCAGGTTTGAGGTTAATGTTGAAGACTTGGACGATATCGCGAATGCACTTGGCAGCGATGACGCTCTGGAAGACGCTTGGTGTGAGCTCTGCCCGGAGCAAGAACAGGAGCGTCTAGAGTGCTTGGAAGAGCGCAGGCAGACCGAACAGCCTTCAGACGAGCATGCAGACAGCATTCCCGACCTAGCCGTTAGCAATAGACAGGTTTCTCATTTAGAGAGGAACCAAAACGTGCTGTGCAGAAGGGATGGCTTGGCCTTAATTCGGTCTCTGAACGACACACAGCTCGCGATCTTTTACCAGATCAGAGCGTGGTGTTTAAGTAAGAGCAGCAGCGAGAAAATAGCTCCGCTGCGCGTCTTCATCACAGGTGGGGCAGGGACAGGTAAAAGCCACTTGATTAAGGCTTTACAATACGAGGCAACCAGGCTGCTGTCGCGAGGGTGTCGTAATCCAGACGACATTTGTGTTTTGCTAACTGCTCCTACGGGGATAGCCGCCCACAATTTACATGCGAGTACTATACACAGTGCATTTGGCATCGGCAAAGACGTGCGCTTGCCTTACACGCCACTGGGTGAGGAAAAGCTCAATTCTTTGCGTGCCAAATATGGTAACTTGCAGATTTTGATAATCGACGAAATCTCCATGGTTGATCATAAACTATTGGCCTACATCCATGGACGTTTAAGACAAAATAAAACAGTCAGGTGACTATGCCCCGTTCGGAAATGTTACCGTCATTGCAGTTGGAGATTTTTATCAGTTGCCTCCAGTGAAAGGGAGAGCTTTGTATGTAGATGACATAACTGTGGGCTTGTGGACACAGTTTGAAATGGTCGAACTGACAACTGTCGTCAGACAAAAAGATGTCGTGTTTGCAGAGTTGCTGAATAGAGTCAGAACTCGCTCAAAGGGGATCCCCATGTTAGATTCAGACGTAGAGTTGCTAAAGCGCTGCGAGACGGGTGAAGAGGTCAGCTCAGCCTTACACATTTTCCCGACGAACGGGCAGGTAAATGAGCACAACATTAAGCAGTTGTCCCAGAGTTGTCCCGATTACGTTGAGATCAGTGCAAAGGATTTTGAAACTCATAAGCGAACAGGCAAGCTTGTGTTGAAGGAAGGCAATCATAGCCACACCTTTAATACGTGTCTGGATGCGACCCTGGTTTTGGGAGTAGATGCTCGTGTATGCTGTGAAAAATCTGGACGTTCGAAGACGGCTTGGTGAACGGTGTGTGTGCGGCACAGTCACACACATAGTTATCCAGATAACAACGATAGCTTCCCACAAACGATTTATGTCAAGTTTGATGACAGTCAAGTGGGAACAACACGGAGGAACTGCTGTGCATTTGCCTCTGCTGTTGCGATGGGCTCCACGGGCATCGAACCAGAAGAGGAGAGGGTCACTAAACACGGTGGAGTGCGGCGGCAGTTTCCGCTGAAGCTTGCCTGGGCTTGCACTGTACACAAAGTTCCAAGGGCTCACTGTGGACAAAGCCGTGGTGTCGCTGAAGAGAGTCTTTGCAGTGGTCAGGCATATGTGGCTTTAAGTAGAGTTCGCAGTTTGTCTGGTTTATATTATTCAGGATTTTGCAGAAAAAGCCATATATTGCAAAGAAAACATTAAGGACGCAATTGCAGCGATGCCTCCCTTCCTGGTGACACAGGCACAGATCACAGGTTGTGCACCACTACACAGCCTTTTAATGTGTTTTGATGAATGTGCAGAGCTTGACTAGTCACGTTACCGATTTGGCTATGTGTACACAGCACCTGCAGCTTAACTGCATTGCTGTCACCGAGACTTGGCTGCCAGCAGTTTTCCTCATTGGACACTGTAAAAATAGATGGTTATGCTTACCACAACCATCCAAGGAGTTTGTCTACTACAGCAGCCATCCCGTACTACAAGAAATTCAAGACAACAGGCACGGTGGGGTTGGCATTTACAGTGCAGACAATTTGGCTT